>CAWUFW010022328.1:0-98062 GCA_963921515.1 Calotriton arnoldi | reverse complement strand
AAGCTCACAGAAAGTCACGAAGAGAGCTAGAGAGCAGACAGTAGCGGGAGAAACAAGCTCACACCTATAGAAGGAGATAATGACGTTTCTGAATCTCCTGTTACTTTTAAAATAGTGTTCTCACAGTTGGAAGACACAGAGATTCCCTTTAGACTAGGAGAGGTACAGACCTCTCTGCTGGCTTTAATCTTGCAAGTGTGCAGCTTTATGCTAAACACTTATTTCCTTTTCCAAGACTTCTGCTGAAGTCTGATCATGCTGATACCTTCTATGCTCCCGAATTAGAGACCCTTGATAGATGATCCTATGTTCGACCTATGTTTAGAAGAGAGAAGGGAAGTTTCTTTATGGAACACCGGTTAGCTTTAATTTTTTTCTGTATTATTGTTACTACTACAATTCTGTATCTCATTCTATTGAGCTTCAATCTATTGAGATATTTCAGCTTACCTATTGTATTGCTGTGCTTATTGAACTTACTTTTGGTTTGCATTTATACTGGATTGATTGGTAACCAAAATAAAGCCCTTTAACTGTATTGTGGAGTCACACTGGCTTCACAGGTTAGAAATGTATTGTTGATTTCTTCTCCCTTTCAATTCTTCATGTCAACCAACAAAGGTTTACATTGTAAGGCGCAGTGCTCTTTCAAAAGCAATGTTTTTTAAGATTAAATAAAGTGGTACCATTATATAAATCCCCACCCCCTCTAACCTCTTGCATGTTTTCTGACTCCCTTGGTGCAGTGTAAGTACCAACTAATTGTAATCTTACTTGTGTTTATTTTTTGTTGTAAATTTGTCTTGCTGGACAGACGGATTGCTACATGCACTGTTGCCAAGTGCGCTACCCACTCAGGTGCTGGACTGTGGCGGGAGAGTCTATTGTGCTGTAAACGAGGCAGTGAGGAAGCAGTACTGTGGCAGCATACAGAGACCTTTCAAGTGCAAAGTTGGTGCCTAGGCCGAGGGAAGCTGCACCAGTTGTCTAGAGATCAAATCTTGTGTAATGAAATGTGGTCTCTAGGCAACCACTATCTAACTAAGAAGGCCGCTGCTATAGCACGATTAGTTCTTTGAGACATTGAGGGACGAAATTGCTTAGACAAACAGCACAATGTGGAACCTAAGGAGGAAGAGGAAATGCTCCATGATTAGCCAAATCTTACCGATTTCAAGTCACCGGTCGGAGACTTCACAGGAGAAGAGGAGGTAACCCTCAGGTTGTGTGTGCGATTAGCCCCAACAAGGGTGTTATTGCTGTTTGTACCCTGCCATCTACATGGATCCTAGTACCAGATGATAGGGAAGCTGACCAGTTAGTGGGGATGCACTGCTCACCCTTAGTGGGCTTTATCGGATTACGTATGAATTATTTGGAATTCTTAGTAATGCGGCTATATTCTACATTATATATGACCAGGATGACTATTTTCCCGCTTGTCGATTGGGTGAATGAAAACATTTCAGAAGATAGTTAGGTCCTGAAGAAGGTGGTGTAAAGTACACGTGTTCCTCCAAAACGTGCGTTGACCAATTTTCCGATTGTACCCAGCTCATGTCTCACCAATGGAAGGATAAAGAAGAATGGTCTCCTTTGCTGTCTGTTCAAGATATTTTGTTCTGGGAGTTTGAAAGATTTGCATGTCTGGGGTGCATGGGAGTGTTTGTGTGAGTGATTTACAGTGATTGTTGAGTAGGGTAAGTCCATATCTTTTTGTTGCACATTGTATTGTTGTAATTTTTGTACTTATTGCTGTATGTTTGTGAATTTATGTATCAGTTTTGAGCAACATATTTATGAGAGCATCTATGTTAAAATATAAATAAGAAAACATTGAAAAAAACAAATTATGTAAAATGAAACAAACCTGTAAATTAATTTGTTTGGGGTCTTCCACATGGAATTAAGTCCATTGATGAATGCAGATAGGTTAAGTGGGAAGTATTATTATTGATTACTGAAGTTCTCCATTGTTAGACTTGGCATCTTTGGCGTGGTTTCCCCTGACGTTTTGCCTCTACCTCCTGTATTTTTGATGCTGTACTTGGATTTAGTTTTTGCTGGCTTAGATGCTTTGGGCACTTTGCCACTGCTGATCGGGGTCAAAGTGCAAGTGCTCCCTGTTTAAATTGTTATTACAATTGGTTCTCCCCGATTGGCTTATTTTATTTACTAGTAAGCCCCTAGTAAAGTGCACTAAGTATGCCGGGGCCTGTAAATCAAATGCTACTAGTAGGCCTGCAGCACTGATTGTGCCACCCAAATGAGTAGCCCTGAAAAGGTATCTCAGACCTGCCATTGCAGTGTCTGTGCGAAGTTTGTTAACTGCCATGTCGACCTGGCAAGTGCACCCACTTGCCAGGCCCTAACATTCCCTTTTCTTACATGTAAGGCACCCTTGTGGTAGGCCAAAGGTACCCCCTGGGCCTAGTGCAGTGTATGTGAAATGTAGGACATGTACTGGTGTGTGTGACATGTCCTGATAGTGAAATACTCCCAATTTCGTGTTTCACAATGAAAGGCTATCTGTCCCATAGGATAGAATGGGAAATACTTTGTAACATCTTACAAGTATAACTTCCCATTGGGACAAGATAGAGAAAAAAGTTTAGTCTCTCTGAACTCAGAATTTAATAACACATCTTTTAGTAAATATGGTTTTTAAATTGTGTGTTTGAAAATGCCACTTTTAGAAAGTAGGCCTTTTCTTGTTTAACCATTCTGTGTGCCTCTGCCTGTTTGTGTATTGACTGTCTGGATTTGGAGGTACAGGGGCTGGGGATGTGTATTCACTTTAGACAGCCACTGGGGGTTGAGGTGTGCCTGGCACTTCCTGGAGGACTCAGTGCTGAGCTGAATTTAGAGTAGGGGAGGAGATTTCCTTGCATCTGAATAGGGCCTGTCTCCCTTGCACAATGCTGTCTCCACCCCCTGTGGTCATACTGCACCAGTGAGGGCAGAACTGTTTTGGACTGGGCTTAGAGACCCTTGCACAAAGAGAACAAAGACATTTTGGGGTATAAGTATTAGACCTAAAACCCCAGAACTTTCGATTACTTCTGGACTCAAGAGGAACCTTTGCCAAGTAGAAGAGCTGAAGAGCTGTGATGAGGAGTACTGCCCCTTTGCTGTGGGTTGTGTGGGGCTGGCCTGTAGTTGCTGTTTCTGCCAAGGAAAGGACAAAGACTGTAACTTTGCTTTGAACCTGCTTGAAGAAGATCTCCAAGGGCCTGTGTGTGCTGGCCTCCTGTTCGGAAGTCTCAGGGACACAAAGACGTACCCCCAGCTCCCCTGAACTCTGCTGCTGAGAGTTCTGACCTGCCAGGAGGTGCCTGTTCCAGTTCTGGACCTCTGGAGGTTATTCCTGCTGTTGTGAGCTGGAAGAAAAGAAGAACTGAAGAAATCGAGGCATCGCTCTTCTTGCAGCTGTTTTTCCAAAGCAGCTTCGCTCTGCAGAACCGATGCAGCACCTGTCGCAGCTGCAAGAACGGATGCATCGAGGGTTTACAGCTGAAGAAACCGACGCAGCAGCGCTCGCCGCATCGATCGCCGAAATATCCCAGATTTCCACGCATCGTACCTGTGCGCCACATTTTCCAGACGCATCATCCGTGGACCAGAATCGTCTTGGAGTCGACGCATCACTTTCCCCACAGACCGGATTTGACACATCACTTCTGTGTGCGGCAGAACAGTCGCATTGCCTCCCCAAGGTCTCAGGAACTGACGCATCTCTTTGTTTCTCGTTATTTCCCATCTCTGCGGCTGTTTGGCCTTATGAATTTTGACGCATCTACTTTGTGAGACATCACGCATCCATAGTTTTCTATGGACCAAGTTGTTTGAAACCTTTCCAAAGTCATATTCTTAGTACATGTATGTTGGATGTTTGTCGTTTTGGTCTCGTGTTTAGATAAAGATACTTAATTTTTCCTAAACTGGTGTGTTGTCCATTTGTGGTGTTATCACTGTATTACTGCGTGTTTTGAGTACAAATACTTTACACATTGCCTTTAGGATAAGTCTGTCTGCTCTTGCCAAGCTACCCAGAGGATGAGCAGGGTTTATCTAAAGTGTGTATCCGCCCCCCCTTACCCTGACTAAAAGCAAGGGTCCCTATTTGGACAAAGATACCTACCTCTGCCAACTAGAGACCCCTATTTCTAACATCCATATACCTAGAAATGACCTAAAAGGCATGATCAAAGATGCAGTAGATTCTGCATCAAATGACCCCAGGCAAAAAGACAAGAGTGGAGCCAAAATATGATTAGGATATTGTTTCAAAGGACAAATATGTGAAGAGCTCACATTTCCAAGACCTGCTTACACACATAAGAGACATCTTAGGTATTCAGCAAAAATCTCAAGAAATGGTTGAATTTTATGGTTAGTACAGTGGTACAGTCTCCAATGACTTGCTACTTCATAATATCATAAAAAATATTATTATGCGTAAGATATAGTTAAAGCTAGCAGCCCTCGATTTTTAAAATAAAATATATCTCATTTAGAACTTTGAAGAGCAATTTACTCAGGTTCCTAACGTTAATTCTATTTTTCCATCAATGGCATCCTCCTTTTTTCTGGCCTCAGAAGATCCCACTCTTCCTGATTTTATAGACAAAAAGGTGGAGAGTACTCTCAAAAGATCCAATGCAGCATTAAACTATGCTATCAGTCACTAATGCTGCATATGCCGCTCAAGTCCTCTTGAAAGAGTTCTAGTCTCTCTCTGACTGTTTCCAAGAAGGAAATAATCATATGGCAATTCTAGCACACATGGAAATCTTGTTGCAATTCTTCTTGTATATTACTTTTCATACATTATGGTCCTCTGCCTCCACAACAGGGTGACGATTGGAGGCAAATATGTTTTGTGGATGAAGCCATGGAAGCTGGATGCGGGCCAGAGATCATTATTTCAAAAGCTGCTCTTCACTGGACCTAAGCTGTGTGGGCCAGAATTAAATGATATGATTCAACATCAGTAGTTGAGAAGACAATATTTAAATTATCTGCAAGGAGAATTGTTTTTCTTTCAAAATGGCCAAATCAAAATCAGCAAGACAACAGTCTCCCCTTTCATGGCCTGGCCCATGGCTGGGGGTGGTGGAGGATGAGTTTGTGTTTATCCTTATTCTAGTTTTTTTCCCAGACAGGGTTGTTTTGAGACTGGACCCCAGATTAATTCCTAAAATAATTCTTCATTTCGTTTTTCACAAGAAATTGTTTTTGACAAGTGAAGAGTCAGGAATCCCTTCTTCTCTTGATATTAACAGGGCTCAGGATTTCTAATTTCTTCATTGTGTTGTATGAAATAGCTAAGAAGGGTAAAAGATATCTACCTCCACATTGAGCAATTGGGTATGGCAAAAAATTTCCAGAGCATACAGAAGACTGGGTGAGGTGATACTAGGAAATATTCAGGGTTGCTCTGCTAGAGTAGTGTTGGCATCCCGGGCGACGTCAGAGGGGTGTCTATACAGGAAATGTGCAGAGCAGCAACCTGTTCAACTCCTCAAAACATTTGTAAAACATTATAAATTAGACTTGAGTGACTCTACAACTGAGTCAGTAATCCAGTAATTGTTGATGATAAGAAATATTTGTTTCTGCATCATCCTTGCCAGTACAAACTTTCTATTCTTGTATATCCTCATGTCATATAAACTGGGGCTAGGACGACAGATGGAGGAGTGATGAAATAATTACTTAGCTGTAATCATTTCCCTGAAGCATAGTCCTACTCGTCCTAGTCCCTCCTTCCCTCCCTAGTTACACCCAAAGAGTTTCTGTTGTCTTGTTACATCCAGTAGGTTTGGAGGGGTGAGGGGATTCATATAGTGATGTCACTTTAATGAATACTAGATTGCTAAAAATACTTTGTTAGTTTCTTGAGCTTTTAAGGCTTGGTAAATGCTTTGTCTGGGAAGCTGGGACTCCTCATATCGTGAGGATTGGGATGTGGAGGACTATGACTCAGGCTCCGTTGCATCTGCAAATGCCTAACAACTATTATCTATGTGGAATTTGCTGGACAATTGTATTGTTCCTGAACATTTTGTGCAATTGAGAATGTCTTTATTTATTGCACTGGCCATCAATTAAGACCCGTGCTAAACTGTAATCTACACCTATTGTATGATCCGAACGCCAGTTCACCGTGCCAGTCAGTCAAAATTGCTTTATTCGATCAATCAAAATCATAAAAGCATAAAATACATACTAATCCAAAAAGATAAAATATGTAACATTCATCGACCATCAATAGTAAAATACAGGGCTAAAAATTCCATGTTAAAATAAACAACGTACATAGTTAAAAAGGAGAAAATCTACTACACAAGAAAATTGATACAATCTTAAAAACATCAGGTGTTTGGTGAACGACAGAAGAACACATAATAGATCAAACACATAAAGAATTACTTTCTATTGTTTCTTGCTCTGACTGCTGCAACTAAAAAACTAGCAATATTAAAAATTTCCCAGGGGCTGTTCAACATCTGCAGATACACTAGGGCCGGTCTAACCTGCAAGAAGCCTTTGTTTTTTAAAATTGGAAAAATAAAACGCTTCCGCAGTTGCAGGTAGTGATCGCAGAACATCATAAAGTGCATAGTGTCTTGCCTTGAGAAATTGTCGCAGGAACAAGGGCCCAAATCCTCTTGCCTGCTCCAACCCAAGGGCTCAGCCAAAAAAAAATGTAGGAGGTTAAACCTCAATCTAGTCAATAGAAAGCGATGTCTCGGTTTAGTGACTATATCCAAATAGGGCTCTAACATACTTGAAGGTTTTAAGATCTGGTGGGTTTGGACTGTAGGCTTTAATAACTCTACAGCCTCTCTTTCTGCAGTTGCAAAACGCAAAAATGCAGACTTTCCCCAACCCACATCCCTTTTGCATAATTTTTCTGGTTTATCGAAAACGTCTGGGCGACATAGTTTCCTTGCGGAACTTTTCAAGTAATTAAGCCATGGGATCCTATCAGCCCAGTCCAAGGTCATACAATCTCGAATGATCTTCCTGTTTAGTTCTAATTCTGGATTACACCAGATCGAGATCCATTTGAGAAGGGGGACATTTTAATTACATCGGTCACATAGCCAATTCCCAGTTCTTCATGTATTATATAAGAGGATGTGGATTGGGGAACTGAGAGCAGGTTTCTTAAAAATTTGTTTTCTACAGTTTGGATCTCAGGACAATTTATGAACCCCCAGATGTCAGAGCCGTAATTGGCAATGGCTATACACTTAGATTTATATACATTAAGCATTGCCTTCATAGGTTTTGCGCCCAGCCTACGAGCAAAGTCAAGTATTGAACCTGCAGAACGGGCCATGGCAGTTCTTTTGCCCTCCTCTGTGGGACCCAAGAACACTTCTTATCGAATAAGACACCAAGGTACGGGAATGAGGGGACCCTGGTTATTTCATTTCCATCACAACCAAACGTCTTAATTTTACTGGTCTTTTCTCCCAGACTCATAGCATGTGATTTAGAAAAATTAACATTTAGGTCCGGAGAACCCATAAAGTCGGCAAACGAGGATAATAGGCGCTGAAGCCCCACGGCAGTACGTGCCAGTAGGGCTGCGTCATCGGCGTAGAGCAATGCTGGGATCAAACGATCCCCCACATGAGGAATATCCTCGGCCGCTCCACACAAGACCAAGTCTAACTTGTTAATGTAAAGAGTGAATAACAGAGGGGCCAGAATACATCCCTGTCTGACTCCTCTTTTTACATCTATCTTCTGTGTCAAATTACCCACTTGGTCAAATCGTACTGCGGCTGAAAGATCACTATGCAGGTCAGATAAAAAGTACACTATATTTTTGTCCATACCCATTGCTAATAAGGATTCCCAGAGCTTGAATCTATTTACTCTGTCAAACGCCGAGGATAGATCCATAAACGCAATGTGGAGGGTCCCTTTTTGGATACAGTATACTTTCCTATTAAAAGGTAAAGATTAAGACACTGATCCAAGGTGCTTCTACCTTTCCTGAAACCGTATTGGATGTCAGACAATATGCCACGATCGTCAATCCATCCGGTTAATTTATTTAACACCACCCTCCCCATCACCTTGACCGTGGAATCAATCAGGGATATGGGCCTATAGCACCCTGGGTCCCCTCTGTCTCCCTTTTTAAAAACCGGAACAATGATTGATGTAGACCAGGATTTGGGCATTCCCTGTTGACAAGCCGCATTTAAAACATTAGCCAATAGTTTAGCCCAAAGAGAAACGTCTGATTTAAAAAGGTCGACTGGAACCCCATCTGGGCCTGGGGCTTTATTGCCCGTCATTTAACTTATGGCCACAGCCACTTCTTGCTCCGAAAAACCCATATTGCATTCAGTAATCGAGCACGAAGGTCTTATAGTCACCTGGTCATGCTGGCTGTCATAGATATGTTTAAAATGGTTGAACCAAAGTTCTTCTGGGATATTGCACTCAACAACATCGCTCTCAATGCCAGAAAAAAGGGTCTATTTACAATTTCCCAAAATTTGGAACTATTCTTGATTACATCAACGGACATCAGGTCCTGCCAGGCTTCTTGTTTAATTTCCATTTTGCGTGTGTGCCTGGTCTGATTATACTCTGCCCTTGCCCTAGCTATTAGACTTCTGTCCTGGGGTTTCTGTTTTATGGCACGTAATAATTTCTGGTGGGTGGAAGTACATTTATGATCAAACCACCTCTCTAATTTACAGGTGCCACTTTTATTAGGTAAAGAGAGGGCGCTAACTACTTGTTTACATATCCTGTCAAAGGCTGCGATAATCACCGCGCCCCCAGTAAACTATCTTGACAGATAGTAATCTCATTCCCCACGGTATTTAACAAGTCACGTAGGAAAGAGTCTGGGACCACCTTGGCCCATTTCAGTCGTCTACGGCCTTGGTCCCTAGTTTTAATTATGGAGGTCCTGGATCCTAATTCTGCAACATCTGTGATTTTTAAACAACCTTTTAAGCTGATAACAATGGGATTATGATCACTATATGGGGACCATCTTGCGGTATAGTCCAAAACCATGGGAATCAGAGTGATGTTAACAAATATGAAATCAATAGTGGAAAACAGGCCCCTACCTTTAAAAGAAGGGATTCCCACACCAACTTCTGCTGTATTTGGGAGGGCCAACCCAAAGTCAGCTAACAATTCCTCTAAGAAACCCCCTTGGGGAGAGTGTTCAAAGTGAATATCTGAGTTACCCCCTGGCCCCAGTTCATCAAAAACCTGACACCTTTTATCACACAAATGAATATTAAAATCTCCAAGTAAAATAATTAAAAACTGGTTAACTTGATTCTCCCTGTAATGGTCTAAAAAGCGATTAAGACTGCATAGATGTTCATTTACAGATTCCTTCTGAAATGAATTATAAAAATTTAGAACCAATATTTTTTGGGCGTGTAGAGGGCTAACCTCAACCGCTAGGCAGTTACCGGACCCTGTGTCCAGTTTGCGGTGACTGCCCCTCACTTTAAGGGAGATCATCGTTAATAGACCGCCCCTAGCACGGCCTACAGCCGAGGTTTGGGCCACCTCCTTATAGGTTGTATAACCATCCAACCAAAAACTATTTTCGGGGTCCCATGTTTCCTGAAAGCCCAATATGTCGTAATCCCTGAGGGGAACAATCCATTCAGGGTCATCTTTCTTCGCTTTGAGACCAGCTAAATTCCAGCTCAGAATATTCAAAAGGTCGGCCCCCTTTTCCATTGCCGTTATCGGGATACTAGGGCTAGAGGTGTTCTGACTCGGGAACATCTGTACCAGTGTGTCATTATGGCTAATTAGTCAGTCATTAACATCTAGCTGACTCAATGGCGCAAATCTATTGGTTGTATAACCATCCAACCAAAAACTATTTTCGGGGTCCCATGTTTCCTGAAAGCCCAATATGTCGTAATCCCTGAGGGGAACAATCCATTCAGGGTCATCTTTCTTCGCTTTGAGACCTGCTCAGAATATTCAAAAGGTCGGCCCCCTTTTCCATTGCCGTTATCGGGATACTAGGGCTAGAGGTGTTCTGACTCGGGGACATCTGTACCAGTGTGTCATTATGGCTAATTAGTCAGTCATTAACATCTAGCTGACTCAATGGCGCAAATCTATTAGCCAGTTCTAGTGCGTCCCCCGAGGCCTCAAGTCCCAAGTATTTGGGAACTCATATAATCTTGGTTTTGGGGCTGATTAAGAGTATGCTTCTGCTTCGCCCGATACATACTACTCTGCCCCATATGAGTCCTTTCTGGATTTTCTGTGGGGTTCCCTCCTCGATATGTTAAACTCTCAGTAATATAGCTCGTGGGTGGACGATAAAAAAATCCCAGAGGAAGCGCTCTAATCACACCCGGTCCAGGGGTACCAGACACTTTAAACAAAAATTTTGCTACATTAATCTGGTTAAAATTAATGACAACGCAATCTCCCTCAGTTGGCTTCACACCCTGTCCAACCCACCCCACACGTCTAGCCATGATGATATGAGATGCAGCTTTAGCCCCTCCATCGGGGATCCTTGTGCACCAGTGCTTGACCTTATGAAGCAGGCCATCTGTGGATTCACTCACATTGATTTTTAAACAAGGGACCCCTACTAACACAGCTGTCAAAGGTGTGGCCTCTGGGAGTAAGTGAAACCTGCATTGGTTTTCTTGTACCTTTAGGGACTGGTTATGCTGATTAAGCTGCACTTTCTTAATCATGGATACTGGCTGTGCGCGCTGTGAGTGTAACCCCAAACAACTGTGAAGGGCAACAGAGAGTGGTGTGTTGTTGTTAGTAGCTAAGTTGTCAAAGTCTAATGTCGGACACCCTGGGTGTACGGTCTCATTTTGGGTCCCAATGGGCAACTCTGTTTCTAGTGGGCCTGTAACGGCTAGGGCCTTCAGACCCACCTTGCTCGGGGCAATATCCACATGCATTCCCTCCTTGAGGGACCTTATTTGGCTTAGATGCTCATCTATAGAGGACAATTTAGTCAACATTGGCTCCAAAACATTTTTAAAACAGTTCAGCAAATCCACTTTAAGTGCCCCCAAAAGAGACTCAAGACATAATTGAACAGTTTTATCCACGGCGGTAGCAAGATGGGATTTAAGCCCGTCTTCGCTGCCAGGCGGACCAGTACACACCGAACCATTCTTCCCCCTCGGCACAGGATCAACAGTATTTATACCCTGTTTCGGGCCCTTTCTGCGTTTCCTTTTAGGTATAGTCCCAGATCCAGATCCAAAGGTAGAAGTGGCTCCTCTCTCCTTTTCGACATTAGCCAAACCAGAAACCAGATCCAGATCCAAGGCCTTATGCTGAATGACACAGTCCCCAGCAACAATCAGCTCCTCCGTCACCCCTGACTCGGGGACAGGGTTAACGTCACTAAGTGGGTCGGTGGTTAAGCTGAGTAACGCTTTGTCCATTCCGGATCCTCCCCCTATGCCCAGCTGTTCCTCGACTACATGTATTTCCTCATTTATTGCCCCGACTGCTGTCGTCAGATAAGAAATTATGGAGGCACAATTCCTGGGTATTTTTGCCTTTAGTTTCCCCCCCTCAGGATTAGGAGGTAGTTTTCGCTTACCCATATTATGTTATGTTGCGGGCGTAAGAGACCCTGCCCAGTCCAGTCTCCGCCGGACGCTGACGGGCGCAGACGGGCCCGCCCTTCACTGTGCATATACTCTGAAGAGAAAGTATACTGCAGATACAACTTGATGGGAGGGCAACTATGAAAGAGGGAACCGTGAAACTGGATTTTACTGCCACATGTACTCTGATGAGCCTAATTTCAGAGCCTCTCAAGAACATTTTATTTCCTGGCGTAGGAGCTCTTATTGACAATATGATGCTTTGCGGAGTGTTTCAGCTGGGCAATCCTTCTCCCATGCATCTATTATTTCTTATTGGAAATAAATGTTTCTGAAGGATATAATGAAAACTTTACTGGCTCACAAGGAAAATTATTTTGGGGCCTTATGAAATACGTAAATGCAACCCCCACAGAGGGGTCCCTGCCCCGCTTCAAAAGGTGAGTCTCGGGTCTCTCTACGCAGAGTCTAACAGTGCAGTAGAGGCTACACTGTGAGTATTTGCACAGCTACACTCTGCAGCCCAGACCCATGGGTGTGACTATTTTATAGAGACTGTGTATATGTTTGAGAAAGTGTTTTACTTGTTATTTTTTATAAAGCGGTGCACTGCCATGGTCTGTGCTTGGTGCACTCAGTGTGGCTGTGCACCAGTGTTAATTAAGGTCATGCGTCCCTTCTGCTTTTACAGACCCAGATCTCTGTCTACAACCTGTCAGGCTTTTCCCCTAACAATGTGTTGCAATGGACAATTTAGTACTATAAACTGTGGGTAGTCATTTTGCAGTGGGAAGGTGGCCTCCCAAGCCTCTTTATGTAGGAGTAAATACTTAGACGAAAGAAGGTGGTAAAAGGATGGGTCTGGGTACAGTAGAATACAATTGTTATAGTTGCAATAAGGATGTACATTTCCAGCCATGATTGATGGTGGTCATTGATCACAACTCAAATAATGTCTCAATACATAAATATATGTACAGTAAAAACAAAGGATAAAACTAGGCCACTGGCTATAAACAGTAGAAAACCTTTGTGGTAAGTAGATAATTGAGAATAAGAAAGCACTCCAGAAAAAAAGTGAAAACACAAGACAGTTACTGCAATAATAGTAGAAGGGTTCATGCACTGTTCGCACACATGAAGTGTCACATGGCTACCCGATCTCAAACATCATGCTGCAAGATAGAGAATGGCAATCTTCCTGCCAAAACCTGGTTACTTTATTACAGCTTTGCAAAACATACCTCTTTCCAAAAAATCTATAATCATACTTATCCGTAAAGACGATAAGTACCCTTTAAATAGCAGCAGCTTCTGACCGAACTCTCTGCTAAATATTGGCCTGGAGATCTTAGCAAAAATTCAGGCCAACAGCTTCTGAAAGGTGATGCCCTCCTTGGTGCATGATTTGTAAGTGAGTTTTTTTAACTAAGTCGCTCCTCCCGCAATCATTTGAGGTTGCTGGCACATTTACTATGGAATCATAAAAACCTTTCTGGAGGGAGTCTTGATATTTTGCTCGATGTTAAAAAGGCATTTGACCTAGTTGAATGAAATGATCTAACTGTTACAGGACTTCTTGGAGTTCTCTGTAAGCAAGATTACAGGGGGAAGTGCAAGGCATTACCCATGTCCTTGATAACCAGTAGGGCAAACATTGGGAATGTTGAGAAGAGATGGGAACCTAAGGGCCAAAAATTCTTGGGCATATTGGTCAACAAGGACCTCCACAAAAGCATGGTGAAGCACAACATTGTATCATGGATGGTTAAACTACAAAATGATTTATCAGGATGGTCCCATCTTAAACTCATTGGGGAGGGGGACATATGGCATTAAAATGGTAGTGGCGAGGGCGTGGCCAACCGCCGAAGAACATGGCCGCTTTCTGAGGCGGCTCCGACTGAGCGTGCCCGATCTCAAGTAAATACGCACACTTATCGAGACAGAATCCGTCAACACTCACCAGCTCTGAGTCCGCTATGATCAGCGGCCTCGAATGACACCTTAAGCGCCCGGATCCGGCTGGAGGAACGGCAGTGGCCGTCGGTGAGCCCGGCGCACCTCGGAGCAGTGACTGAGGTGGGGGAGGGGTGAGCGGGCCTGCTGCGCGAGGGCAGCAGCGTCATCCGGGGGCTGGCCTCGAGGGATCCCGCATCGGCGGCGGAGGCCTGGACTGAGCTCAAATCAGGCGCGACCAAAGGAGGATCTCCCCGGGGGCCCCGCGGTGTCGACCGCCCATAACGAGCCGGGGTGAGGCCCCGCGGACGGGTGACTCCCCTGATGCCACCCGCTGCTCGTGACTTGTCGGGGGCCTGGAGACCAGCGGGGGCGAGCCTCGCGTCCTGGCGCCTCCGGTGCAGCAGCGGGAGGAAGATCATAAACAACTCCGTGACCGGTGACGACAAGGATAAGGTATGGGTGTCATTGGGAATGATGGTCGCCAAACACAATATTGCGAAGCTGTGGGGAGTACGAGAGACACCGTCCCTGAGGCTTTGGGAAAATGACATGGACCATTGTATGTTCCTAGAAAAAACTGTATATATGTCACGAGGCTGCTCTCAAAAGTGGTCGCAAATATGGCAGAAATGGAACACTTACAGGGGGGATATCTGTGAACCGCCGAGAGACCTGCCTCTTTCTGACACTGAGTAATGGTTCCCCGACCGATGTTCTGGGATTTTGTCCACCCCGAAGGGGGATACGCCTTTTATGTGAAGGATTGTCGAATGCAGCATTATACATGACATTGTGTGTAATGTGTTATTATATGTGTTAATTTGTTTTAATAAAAAGAACAATAAAAAAAAAATGGTAGTGGCACCTAGATGCAATTATGCCTTTAGTATGCTTCCATTGCTGATACACAAGACCACTTTGTTGAACAATGCTTACATCAAGTTCTTCTGTGCATCTTAAATTGAGTAAACTACAGCCACACATTCAGGCCAGCGGTTTTTGCCTTCTACATATTGATGCTTATAACCAGACATACCATCTCAATCAGAAGGTATAATTCTTTTCTCAATATAGGCATCGCTTCTTATTTGTCAAACTGGAAAGAGCTATCTGGAAGAACTATAAGAGTCTATTCCCATTATATCAATACAATTCCCTCCCACCCGTTATCCATAACATACTTCTACACACAATTATTTTAGTCTGAAATCTGTTCACAAACTGCTAAATATTGATCCCTTTTTCCACTCCTCAGATCAGATATACGCCATTTGCTGTATTTGGTAGGCTTTGAAAGGGATTAAGCAATTGGACCAGTTGTTTTTCAATAATACCCATAAGCTGCTCCATACCTTGCATGATGAATTTGAATTGGGCAGCAATGATCTCTAGTTTGTCATGTAGACTGGGCTTGCCCGGGTGGGACTAGACTTATCTCTGTGGAAAATGAATTTTTATTAGAAACAAAATGTTTAATATAGGTTTCTTTCAGTTAACAAAATTCGGCTGCACTAAGGGGTATATTTACTAGGAAATGGCGCAGCAAGCAATTTTGCAGCACCAGCCTGTGTCATTTAAAAATGCAGGAATGCGCCTTACGTATTAGAATACAGCACACCCCTGTGTTTTCCCTTGCACTAAAAATAGTTGCCCAGCACCAACACAGACAACCTTGTGCCATAGGGCAAGGATGCCTGCATTGCAGGGATGATTGTTTATGTGCAGCAAGGTGTCCCTTCCTGCACATAAACAATCAATAATGGCGATTTGCTATTTCTATGTGTGCTGCATTCTGCAGCACACATATAAGTAGCAAATCGCCATTATTTAACGATTGTTTTGTGCGGGAAGGGACGCCTTCCTGCACATAAACAATCATTAACCCTTCGATGCTTATGACGAGCTGGACTCGTCATGGCACACAGTGGTCGTGTGCTCATGACGAGTCCAGCTCGTCATAAGACCACCCACGGGGAAGCGCTGGCGCTCCCCGTGGGAATCCGATCGTCGGGTTTTTTGGGGGAAGGCAGGGGAAGGGCTTCCCCTGCCTCCCCTCAATGACGTCAGCGCGCGAGGCGCGCTGACGTCATTGGGGATTTCCTTTATTCCCCGACGCGCTGGAAGCCATTTGCTTCCAGCGCGTCGGGGAATAAGGTCCGTTTTGGCTCCGGGGAGGGGGATTTCAAACAGAAGAGGCATCGAGGGAAAGGAAAACCCTTTCCTTTCCCTCGATGCCTCTTTGTGCATTCTTGCTGCACGATCATGCGATCGTGCAGCAGGAATGCCCACTAGACACCAGGGAATTTAAAAAAAATATGAAAATACTGTTTTGGGGAGCGGCCCCTTGGGCAAGGGTCGCTCCCCTTTTGGATCTGTTTGTGAGAGACGTATGTTTTTGTTGAAAAGTCTGCAACTTATGCTGCAGACGTTTGATTATGTGGCTAATGTGGCAAATCCAAAACTATGCAGAAACCACCCTGGCCGCTGTGAGTACAATGCTGCACAATAGAAAGCACAGCACAATAACTTAAACATTGCCCCAGACAAGATGGCTCAGTCAACAGTATGGAACGAAACCAAAACGTCAACTATAAGCCTTACCACATTATTTAGAATCCCAAAAATCGGATCAGATCGATACATTAAGCATGCACATTAATCCATTTTTCAGACATGCTAAAACTAAAAACCATGCCAAAACCTACTCCTTACTTGTCACTAAACTCGCAACAAAGCTGTCTTCTGATTGCACCAGTCCCCTGGCTGGTGGCTTGCTAAGTACAGGTGCACAAAAAAACTGTTCATCTTCTGAATGCTGATCGATTAATCAAAGTGACACAATGCCACCACTTGCCATGCACCGGGTGAGGTGCGGCGTGCATGGAAATGCGTCCTCTCTGCAATTACCAGGAGCATTGTTCCGATTACTTCTCTCGTGAGCGAGGGGCTTTGATGAAACCCTTATCCCCGTCCCCTCAAGCCCCCACGGGCATCAGTGAAGCAGAAAACCCATGGTAGGGAAATCAGAATGTATCATTTTAATCAAGAAATTCCTCAACTCATCAGTTGCATCCTCCTCATTAGCATCTTGATTGAAGCCATCATTACAATAACAATTGCCGGGAAGTAGCTGATTGTGTGTCTGTTGCTGCTTTAGCATGTGACGGGGCCATCTTGAGAAGAGAGGGTCTAAAGATTTTGGGAAGATGTAGCCACGCTTCTCGTTAATCATGCCATCGCGTCTGTGAATGATGGAGCAAGCGGTACTGTATTCTATAAGTATTTGTGCAAAGCCCTTATTTGGATAAAGGCTGGTAATGGGCTTTCCTAGTGCTTATATACTAATTACAGGCTGGGCCACATTCAGGCCTGATGCAGCATTTGCACCCTCGCACCCACTAAATGAAATAATAAATAAGAGGATTTAGCACGAATAACTCTGAATGCGGGAGAGGATACGAGTTGCAAGTGGTGAACATTCAAACATGTGGGCAGTGCTGAATCTGTAAAATGAAAATAAAATAACAAGTAAGTGCAGGGGAACAAAGGGGCATATGTACAATTAATTGGTTGAGCATCGCATTAGCTTCCTTGGCTTAACGCCAAGGTCTGCCACTTCAGAAACGCAAGGCTGCACCATATTTACAACAATATGGTGCAGCCCTGCATTTCCCCGTGTGCTGGTGTTAACCCCTTCGATGCTTATGACGAGCTGGACTCGTCATGGCACACAGTGGTCGTGTGCTCATGACGAGTCCAGCTCGTCATAAGACCACCCACGGGGGAAGCGCTGGCGCTTCCCCCGTGGGAATCCGATCGTCAGGTTTTTTGGGGGGAAGGCAGGGTAAGGGCTTCCCCTGACTCCCCCCGCCCCCCCCTCCTCAATGACGTCAGCGCGCGAGGCGCGCTGACGTCATTGGGGGTTTACCTTTGTTCCCCGACGCGCTGGAAGCCATTTGCTTCCAGCGCGTCGGGGAATAAGGTTAGTTTTGGCTCCGGGGAGGGGGATTTCAAACAGAAGAGGCATCGAGGGAAAGGAAAACCCTTTCCTTTCCCTCGATGCCTCTTTGTGCATTCCTGCTGCACGATCATGCGATCGTGCAGCAGGAATGCCCACTAGACACCAGGGAATTTAAAAAAAAATGAAAATACTGTATTGGGGAGCGGCCCCTTGGGCAAGGGTCGCTCCCCTTTTGAGGGCCATATGTTTTTGGTGCTCTGCCCCCCTGGGGGGGGGGCAGGTTTTTTTTATATAGTGCAGGAAGGGACGCCTTCCTGCACATAAACAATCATTAACCCCTTCGATGCTTATGACGAGCTGGACTCGTCATGGCACACAGTGGTCGTGTGCTCATGACGAGTCCAGCTCGTCATAAGACCACCCACGGGGGAAGCGCTGGCGCTCCCCCCGTGGGAATCCGATCGTCGGGTTTTTTTGGGGGAAGGCAGGGGAAGGGCTTCCCCTGCCTCCCCCTCAATGACGTCAGCGCGCGAGGCGCGCTGACGTCATTGGGGGTTTCCTTTATTCCCGACGCGCTGGAAGCCATTTGCTTCCAGCGCGTCGGGGAATAAGGTTCGTTTTGGCTCCGGGGAGGGGGGATTTCAAACAGAAGAGGCATCGAGGGAAAGGAAAACCCTTTCCTTTCCCTCGATGCCTCTTTTGTGCATTCCTGCTGCACGATCATGGGATCGTGCAGCAGGAATGCCCACTAGACACCAGGGAATAAAAAAAAAAATGAAAATACTGTATTGGGGAGCGGCCCCTTGGGCAAGGGTCGCTCCCCTTTTGGGGGCCATATGTTGGGGCAGGTTTTTTTTATATAGCGCGGGGCTTTACCCGAAGGTGTCAGAGCACTTCACAATAGGAACAGTAACATTACATGAGGAGAAGGTTACAAGTGAGCATAATACAAAAGCAAGCGTTACATTACATGAGGAAAAAGTGACAATTGTGCATGATACATGAGATACAAAATACAAATAGAGGTATAATACTGCAATAAGTGGCAGTCACTCAGAACACACTGGGAAGGCACTTCTATAGGCATGGAGTACAGAATTTCCTATAGTGGAAGAACTTCCTTGAGGGAGTAGAGAGGGCGTGAATTAAACAGGAGACTTAAAATGAAGGGTACACAAATCCAGCACAGCACGCAAGGGTGAGGAATGTACAGGAAAAAGTATAAATTTACAATGAAGAGCGAACTTCCTAGAGGGGGCTGAGAGTGAAAGTATTAGTTCTGAAAGTGTCTTTGGAAGAGAAGAGATTTGAGGTCAGCTTTGAAGATCCGGGTAGAGGAGGTGGCACGGAGCAATGGGGGAAGCGAGTTCCAGATTCTCACCGCATTGCCTGAGAAGGATTGCGCCATCGATCTTTCCCTTTTGAAGACGGGGGGGACGGGGGGCTCAAGCAGAAGCTTTTCCGCATTGCGAGAAGGGCGAGAGCCACCGGACAATTTCAATTTATTCGCCAGGTAACGAGGGGAGGACGTGTGTAAGGCTTTGTGTGTGATACAGGCAGTTTTGTAAATAGATCTTGCCTTGATCGGATGCCATCGAAGAGAGGACAGGATAGGAGTGACGTGGTCGCTTCGTTTAGACCCTGAAATGAAGCAAGCTGCTGAATGGAGGATGGATTTGAGAGGGGAGAGGTGGGATTTGGGTTGGCCCGTCAGAAGAGAATTGCAATAATCCAGTCTTGAGAGAACCAGAGATTGTACCAAGGTTTTTAAGTCTTTCTCCGGGAAGAACCGACGGATCCCCCATAGAAGGCGCAACTGGTAACGTGCGTTCTTAGCAATAGAGTTGATGTGGGAGATTAGGTTGAGTCTTTTGTCAAGAATGACACCTAGGGATTTAGCGCTGTCGACAATGATGGGTTTGTTGTTGAGTAGGTTCAGCTGATCCATCCAAGATTGAACAGGAGGAGGTGAGAGAGAGTTAGAGAGGAGGAGGAATTCAGTTTTGGCGGGATTCAGAATGAGTTGGTGAGCTAACATCCAGTTGTGAATAGAGTTGAGAGTAGAGTTGAGTAGTGAGAGATCGTGTGCGGAAGATAAAGGTATCTTCCCACTAGTCCACCAGGCATTTATTTGTGGAGAGTGACCCCTTGGGTGGCAGAATAGCAGTATGTTTTTAGGCCCATCTGCCCCCAAGGGGGGCAGAAGCCACTAGACACCAGTTTTTTTTTAAAAATTTTGTGTTGGGGAGTGGCCAAAAGGGCAAGGGTTGCTCCCTTTTACGGGGGTGAATATTTTATTTATACTGTTAGGCCCACCTACCCCTTAGCTTGGCTGGTGGATTGTGTGTGGACTGGTGCATTATTTGCATATGTGATTGTAATGTTTTTTTCTCCTTTTTATTCTAGTGTAAAGCTTTTGATTCCTGTTTGCGGTTTCGGCAGTGGTTGTTCTGCAGTTTTGCGTAATTGCATTTATTTGGTAAGAAAAATATTTTTGTTGTGTGTACTCCAAATGAGTATTATTGTCATGCATGAATGAATTTTTTTGTAAGTGGTGTCATAATGGCAGCATATTTGTTAGTGTTCAGAGCATGAAATTCTTTGCGATGTTTTGCATTGTCTTATGTGTCATTTTTTTTCCTTCTTTTTTAGTGGGATATTGTTGATCCTTACTGTGTCTGTGCAGAGTAGGTGGTGGTGAGTCTAGCTGCTTCTGTCACGTGAGTGGTATAGTGTTGGAGTATATAGGTCTTTGTGATAAAGCTACATTTTGTTTATTTCTTTTTTTTACAAAGGGTTTGTTGTTGTTGACTTGTTTGACAAGTAACCTTTATTAGTAAGCATTATGGCTAGCCGTAGAATGACTGCTCAGCAGGTGGTTGGTTTGCTTCTTGAATCTTCCTCTGAGCAGGATTATGAGACTGACAGTGCGTCTGAGGGAGAGGAGGGAGGGGAAGATTCAGGCAGTGAGTTTTCTCTCCACATGGAATCATCGGATGATGAAGGTACTCTCAGTGCAGATGAAGTGCCTGATTTAGAGGAGGATACTACTGTGCCGATGGTGCAAGAGGCATCTGGATTGCAGCCTGGGGCTGCTAGGCTTCCTACTGGAAGTGCTGGACTCTGGGTTGATCCAAACATGGTGCAGCCGGTGTTGCCTGCCTTTAGTGGTTATGCAGGGTGTAGAGTGGATTGTGAACATTATTTGCCTATACAGTATTTTCAGTTGTTTATGGATGATGTATTTTTGGGTGAGATTGTTGAGCAGACTAATTTGTATGCTGAACAGTTTTTGAGGGACAACAGTGCCAGACTTAGGCCCCATTCTAGAGCTACCGGGTGGAGTCCCACAAATCTGGAAGAGATGAAGAAGTTTTTGGGTTTTACTTTTTTGATGGGTTTGATAAGGAAGACGTCCATGGGTTCATATTGGTCTACCAGTCCCTTGATGGCAACGGCCATATTTCCTGCAGTTATGACTCGTGATTGGTATTTACTTTTGCTTCGGATGCTGCATTTTGTTGATAATGGTTTGGCGTTGCCACGAGATCACCCTGAATGTGACAGTCTTTTTAAGATTCGGCCTGTTATTGATCACTTTGTAGATCGATTTTCAGAGATCTATACTCCAGGGAAAGAAATATCTATTGATGAGTCTTTGGTCCTGTTCAAGGGCCGTTTGGTTTTTGGGCAGTACATTCCTAGCAAGAGGGCACGCTATGGAATTAAGCTGTATATGTTGTCTGAGAGTAGGACAGGATATGTTTTTAATTTGCGTGTGTACACTGGTAGGGATTCCACTATTGACCCCCTGGTTGTCCGTCCACTTTTGGAGTTTCAGAGAAAATTGTGTGGGACCTTGCTAGAGGACTGTTTAACAGAGGCCACCATTTGTACCTTGATAACTTCTACACTGCTGTGCAATTGTTTAAGGAATTGTTCAAAGTGGACACTTTTGCTTGTGGCACAATCCGCTCTAACCGTAAAGGTTATCCAAAAGAGCTTGTTTGCAAAAAACGTCAGAGGGGACAGTGCAGTTCCTTGCGTAGTGATGAACTACTAGCTGTGAAATTTGTGGACAGGAGGGATGTGTACATGCTGACTACCATCCATGATGAGAGTACTTCACCTGTGGCTGTTTGGGGTCAGATTGCTGAAGTGCGCAAACCTGTGTGCATTTTAGACTACAATAAGCACATGGGTGGTGTTGATAGAGTAGATCAGAGTTTGGAACCTTACACTGCTATTCGTAAGGCTTACATTTGGTATAAGAAGTTGGCCATCCATCTCTTCAATTTAGCAACTTTCAATGCTTTTGTTGTGTTCAAGGAGTGTTCTCCTGCGTCAAAGTTGACTTTTGTTCAGTTTCAGCAGTCTGTCATAGGCAGCCTTGTAGTTGTGGAACAGGCAAGTGTTTCTAGAGTTGGAGTGGTGGAGGATGTGGCTCGATTGAAAGATCGCCACTTTCCTGATCACATTCCTCCTACACCCTCAAAAGACTTTCCCACTAGGAGATGTAGAGTCTGTTGGTGAAGAGGTACGCGGAAGGAGACTCGTATGTACTGCCCTGAGTGTCCTTCTAACCCTGGGCTGTGTGTGCCTGCTTGTTATAGAGCGTACCACAAGCAAAATAATTATTGGGAGCAACCATGAGTGGTAAAGTGAACTGCCTGGTCTGTAATGTTTAAGAATTGTTGATCTGTTTCAAGGTTGGCATTAGTGCAATGTATTTAGTTTCTGATTTTGTGTTAGTAGATTTGTATCTATTTGCAATTTGTTTGTGTTTTCTTTTTTGTATAAAAAAATCCTAAATGTGATGGTGGTGTGCGTGGAGTGGCGCTTGGCTGGCGGTGTGCGTGGAGTGGCGCTTGGCTGGCGGTGTGCGTGTAGTGGCGCTTGGCTGGCGGTGTGCGTGGAGTGGCTCTTGGCTGGCGGTGTGCGTGGAGTGGCGCTTGGCTGGCGGTGTGCGTGGAGTGGCGCTAGGCTGGCGGTGTGCGTGGAGTGGCGCTTGGCTGGCGGTGTGCGTGGAGTGGTGCTTGGCTGGCGGTGTGCATGGAGTGGCGCTTGGCTGGCGGTGTGCGTGGAGTGGCGCTTGGCTGGCGGTGTGCGTGGAGTGGCGCTTGGCTGGCGGTGTGCGTGGACTGGCGCTCGGCTGGCGGTGTGTGAGTAGTGACTTGCTGCTGGTCACTACACACACTGCTAGCCGAGCGACACTCCACGCAATCCATCAGCTTGTGTCGTTGCTGTGTTAGGAATGTGGGCGTGTGAAAGTGATGGGCCCTTGAATGGCGCTGTCTGCTGGTGTGAGTGTTGTAATGTGATGGGCCCACGGCTGGTGGTGTGAATGGTTTTGTATGTGTCACACGTATGAAAGGTGTATGAATGGCCTGTAAAGAGGTTGGTGCCTTGTCGTGGCTTTACAGCTCACGAGCTGTGAGACAATGGTTCAGTTTCTCGTCCTTTCAATTATTAACAGTGCATTTCATTTTTGTGAAATCACTTGTTAATACAATTGTATATACTGAACCATCACTCACCCTCGTGCCAAATCCAACCAGTATGTGTGTGTGCTTGAGGATTAGATGGCTGTGCAGTAATATTTTTTTTTTGTCTTTCTCAAGCAGGGTGTACCGTGTCCCTTTTTGTGAATGTTGTAATGTGTTTGTTTCGTGCCTGGTGGTGTGAATGGTCTTGTGTGTATCACGTATGAAAGGTGTGTGAATGGCCTGTAAAGCGGTTGGGGCCTTGACGTGGCTTTACAGCTCACGAGCTGCGAGTCACTGGTTCAGTTTTTTGTCCTTTCAATTATTGACAGTGCATTTCATTTTTGTGAAATCTCTTGTTAATAAAATTGTATATACTGAACCATCACTTGCCCTCATGCCAAATCCAACCAGTATGTGTGTGCTTGAGGAATAGATGGCTGTGCAGTAATCTTTGTCTTTTTAGTCTGTCTGCCAAGGTGTACATTCCGTCTAAGAATAACCTACCAACTGTAGATATTGTCGTAAACGAAACACCCATGGGAGTACATGGTGATATCTCTCTTGTGGATCCCAACAAGTTATGGTACCCACAATGTCCTGCAAACCTCAAAATGTCTGTCACATTTTCCTTGCAATATTGTGCCAAAATTTTCATGCTGCAGAAATAAACACATTATCTCAAAATGACCTGGTTTTGCAAGGGGGGTCACCTGGGTTTTTGGCCCGGGGCTCGGCGGCCACCTAGGGAAACCTACCAAACCCATACATTTCTGAAAAGTATACACCCGGGGGATTCCAGGGAGGTATGGCTTGCGTGGATCCCCCAACGTTTTCTTACCCAGAATCCCCTGCAAACCTGACATTTTGCTGAAAAAATCACTTTTTTCACACATTTTTGTGTGGTAAAGTTGTGGCATCACTGGGCTGACACAAATTTCCTACCACCCAGCGTCCTCCCAGGTCTCCCAATAAAAATGGTGCCTCACTCGGGTGGGAGGCCCAAGTACCCGCGACAGGCAAGGGCCCACAACGTATTGAGGCGACCTCAAAATGGCCTATCACAAAACGACCTGGTTTTGCAAGGGGGGGTCCCATGACGTTTTGGCCCGGGGTTCGGCGGCCACCTAGGGAAACCTACCAAACCCACACATTTCTGAAAAGTAGACACCCGGGGGATTCCAGGGAGGTATGGCTTGCGTGGATCCCCCAACGTTTTCTTACCCAGAATCCCCTGCAAATCTGACATTTTGCTGAAAAAATCCCTTTTTTCACACATTTTTGTGTGGTAAAGTTGTGGCATCACCGGGCTGACACAAATTTCCTACCACCGAGCGTTCCCCCAGGTCTCCCGATAAAAATGGTGCCTCACTCGGGTGGGAGGCCCAAGTACCTGCGACAGGCAAGGGCCCACAACGTATTGAGGCAACCTCAAAATGGCCTACCACAAAACGACCTGGTTTTGCAAGGGGGGTCCCATGACGTTTTGGCCCGGGGCTCGGCGGCCACCTAGGGAAACCTACCAAACCCACACATTTCTGAAAAGTAGACACCATGGGGGATTCCAGGGAGGTATGGCTGGCGTGGATCCCCCAACGTTTTCTTACCCAGAATCCCCTGCAAACCTGACATTTTGCTGAAAAAATCCCTTTTTTCACACATTTTTCTGTGGTAAAGTTGTGGCATCACCTTGCTGACACAAATTTCCTACCACCCAGCGTTCCCTCAGGTCACCCGATAAAAATGGTGCCTCACTCGGGTGGGAGGCCCATGTACCCGCGACAGGCAAGGCCCCACAACATTTTGTGATAGGCAATTTTAATGTCGCCTCAATACGTTGTGGGCCCTTGCCTGTCGCGGGTACTTGGGCCTCCCACCCGAGTGAGGCACCATTTTTATCAGGAGACCTGGAGGAAAATGCGGTTCTTTTGCCAATTTGTTAGGTTTGCAAGGGATTCTGGGTAACAGAACCTGGTGAGAGCCAGTCAAGTCACCCCATCCTGGATTCCCCTGGGTGTCTACTTTTCAAAAATGTATAGGTTTGCTAGGTTTCCCTAAGTGCCGGCAGAGCTAGGGTTCAAAAACTACAGCTAGGCACTTTGCAAAAAAAGGGTCATTTTTCACTGTGAAAATGTGGTGCGTCCACGTTGCGTTTTGTGCTGCTTCCTGTCGCGGGCACTAGGCCTACCCACACAAGTGAGGTACCATTGTTTTTGGAAGACCTTGGGGAACACGGGGTGGGTGGAATTTTGTGGATCCACACAGATTCCAGAACTTTCCACCACAGAAAAGTGAGGAAAATGTGTTTGTTTTGCCAATTTTTAAGGTTTGCAAGGGATTCTGGGTAACAGAACCTGGTGAGAACCAGTCAAGTCACCCCATCCTGGATTCCCTGGGTGTTAACTTTTCAAAAATGTATAGGTTTGCTAGGTTTCCCTAAGTGCCGGCAGAGCTAGGGTTCAAAAACGACAGCTAGGCACTTTGCAAAAAAAGGGTCATTTTTCACTGTGAAAATGTGGTGCGTCCACGTTGCGTTTTGCGCTGCTTCCTGTTGCGGGCACTAGGCCTACCCACACAAGTGAGGTACCATTGTTTTCGGAAGACCTTGGGGAACGCGGGGTGGGTGGAATTTTGTGGATCCACGCAGATTCCAGAACTTTCTACCACACAAAAGTGAGGAAAATTTGTTTTTTTTGCCAATTTTTTAGGTTTGCAAGGGATTCTGGGTAACAGAACCTGGTGAGAGCCAGTCAAGTCACCCCATCCTGGATTCCCCTGGGTGTCTACGTTTCAAAAATGTATAGGTTTGCTAGGTTTCCCAAAGTGCCGGTAGAGCTAGGGTTCAAAAACTACAGCTAGGCACTTTGCAAAAAAAGGGTCATTTTTCACTGTGAACATGTGGTGCGTCCACATTGCGTTTTGCGCTGCTTCCTGTCGCGGGCACTAGACCTACCCCCACAAGTGAGGTACCATTTTTTTGGGAAGACCTTAGGGAACGCAGGGTGGGTGGAATTTTGTGGATCCACGCAGATTCCAGAACTTTCCACCACAGAAAAGTGAGGAAAATGTGTTTTTTTTGCCAATTTTTTAGGTTTGCAAGGGATTCTGGGTAACAGAACCTGGTGAGAGCCAGTCAAGTCACCCCATCCTGGATTCCCCTGGGTGTCTACTTTTAAAAAATGTATAGGTTTGCTAGGTTTCCCAAAGTGCCGGCAGAGCTAGGGTTCAAAAACTACAGCTAGGCACTTTGCAAAAAAGGGTCATTTTTCACTGTGAAAATGTGGTGCGTCCACGTTGCGTTTTGCGCTGCTTCCTGTCGCGGGCACTAGGCCTACCCACACAAGTGAGGTACCATTTTTTGGGAAGACCTTGGGGAACGCGGGGTGGGTGGAATTTTGTGGATCCACGCAGATTCCAAAACTTTCCACCACAGAAAAGTGAGGAAAATGTGGTTTTTTGCCAATTTTTAAGGTTTGCAAGGGATTCTGGGTAACAGAACCTGGTGAGAGCCAGTCAAGTCACCCCATCCTGGATTTCCCTGGGTGTCTACTTTTCAAAAATGTATAGGTTTGCTAGGTTTCCCTAAGTGCCGGCAGAGCTAGGGTTCAAAAACTACAGCTATGCACTTTGCAAAAAAAGGGTAATTTTTCACTGTGAAAATGTGGTGTGTTCACGTTGCGTTTTGCGCTGCTTCCTGTCGCGGGCACTAGGCCTACCCACACAAGTGAGGTACCATTGTTTTTGGAAGACCTTGGGGAACGCGGGGTGGGTGCAATTTTGTGGATCCTTGCAGATTCCAGAACTTTCCACCACAGAAAAGTGAGGAAAATGTGTTTTTTTGCCAATTTGTTAGGTTTGCAAGGGATTCTGGGTAACAGAACCTGGTGAGAGCCAGTCAAGTCACCCCATCATGGATTCCCCTGGGTGTCTACTTTTCAAAAATGTATAGGTTTGCTAGGTTTCCCTAAGTGCCGGCAGAGCTAGGGTTCAAAAACTACAGCTGGGCACTTTGCAAAAAAAGGGTCATTTTTCACTGTGAAAATGTGGTGCGTCCACGTCGCGTTTTGCGCTGCTTCCTGTCGCGGGCACTATGCCTACCCACACAAGTGAGGTCCCATTTTTTTCGGAAGACCTTGGGGAACGCGGGGTGGGTGGAATTTTGTGGATCCACGCAGATTCCAGAACTTTCCACCACAGAAAAGTGAGGAAAATGCGGTTCTTCTGCCAATTTGTTAGGTTTGCAAGGGATTCTGGGTAACAGAAACTGGTGAGAGCCAGTCAAGTCACCCCATCCTGGATTCCCCTGGGTGTCTACTTTTCAAAAATGTATAGGTTTGCTAGGTTTCCCTAAGTGCCGGCAGAGCTAGGGTTCAAAAACTACAGCCTGGCACTTGGCAAAAAAAGGGTCATTTTTCACTGTGAAAATGTGGTGCGTCCACGTTGCGTTTTGCGCTGCTTCCTGTCGCGGGCACTAGGCCTACCCACACAAGTGAGGTACCATTTGTTTCGGAAGACCTTGAGGAACGCGGGGTGGGTAGAATTTTGTGGATCCACGCAGATTCCAGAACTTTCCACCACAGAAAAGTGAGGAAAATGTGTTTTTTTTGCCAATTTTTAAGGTTTGCAAGGGATTCTGGGTAACAGAACCTGGTGAGAGCCAGTCAAGTCACCCCATCATGGATTCCCCTGGGTGTCTACTTTTCAAAAATGTATAGGTTTGCTAGGTTTCCCAAAGTGCCGGCAGAGCTAGGGTTCAAAAACTACAGCTAGGCACTTTGGAAAAAAAGGGTCATTTTTCACTGTGAAAATGTGGTGCGTCCACGTCGCGTTTTGCACTGCTTCCTGTCGCGGGCACTAGGCCTACCCACACAAGTGAGGTACCATTTTTTTGGGAAGACCTTGGGGAACGCGGGGTGGGTGGAATTTTGTGGATCCACGCAGATTCCAAAATTTTCCACCACAGAAAAGTGAGGAAAATTTGTTTTTTTGGCCAATTTTTAAGGTTTGCAAGGGATTCTGGGTAACAGAACCTGGTGAGAGCCAGTCAAGTCACCCCATCCTGGATTCCCCTGGGTGTCTACTTTTCAAAAATGTATAGGTTTGCTAGGTTTCCCTAAGTGCCGGCAGAGCTAGGGTTCAAAAACTACAGCTAGGCACTTTGCAACAAAAGGGTCATTTTTCACTGTGAAAATGTGGTGTGTTCACGTTGCGTTTTGCGCTGCTTCCTGTCGCGGGCACTAGGCCTACCCACACAAGTGTGGAACCATTGTTTTTGGAAGACCTTGGGGAACGCGGGGTGGGTGGAATTTTGTGGATCCTCGCAGATTCCAGAACTTTCCACCACAGAAAAGTGAGGAAAATGTGTTTGTTTTGCCAATTTTTTAGGTTTGCAAGGGATTCTGGGTAACAGAACCTGGTGAGAGCCAGTCAAGTCACCCCATCCTGGATTCCCCTGGGTGTCTACTTTAAAAAAATGTATAGGTTTGCTAGGTTTCCCAAAGTGCCGGCAGAGCTAGGGTTCAAAAACTACAGCTAGGCACTTTGCAAAAAAAGGGTCATTTTTCACTGTGAAAATGTGGTGCGTCCACGTTGCGTTTTGCGCTGCTTCCTGTCGCGGGCACTAGGCCTACCCACACAAGTGAGGTACCATTTTTTTGGGAAGACCTTGGGGAACGCGGGGTGGGTGGAATTTTGTGGATCCACGCAGATTCCAAAACTTTCCACCACAGAAAAGTGAGGAAAATATGTTTTTTTTGCCAATTTTTAAGGTTTGTAAGGGATTCTGGGTAACAGAACCTGGTGAGAGCCAGTCAAGTCACCCCATCCTGGATTCCCCTGGGTGTCTACTTTTCAAAAATGTATAGGTTTGCTAGGTTTCCCTAAGTGCCGGCAGAGCTAGGGTTAAAAAACTACAGCTAGGCACTTTGCAACAAAAGGGTCATTTTTCACTGTGAAAATGTGGTGTGTTCACGTTGCGTTTTGCGCTGCTTCCTGTCGCGGGCACTAGGCCTACCCACACAAGTGAGGAACCATTGTTTTTGGAAGACCTTGGGGAACGCGGGGTGGGTGGAATTTTGTGGATCCTTGCAGATTCCAGAACTTTCCACCACAGAAAAGTGAGGAAAATGTGTTTTTTTTGCCAATTTTTAAGGTTTGCAAGGGATTCTGGGTAACAGAACCTGGTGAGAGCCAGTCAAGTCACCCCATCATGGATTCCACTGGGTGTCTACTTTTCAAAAATGTATAGGTTTGCTAGGTTTCCCTAAGTGCTGGCAGAGCAAGGGTTCAAAACCTACAGCTAGGCACTTTGCAAAAAAAGGGTCATTTTTCACTGTGAAAATGTGGTGCGTCCACGTCGCGTTTTGCGCTGCTTCCTGTCGCGGGCACTATGCCTACCCACACAAGTGAGGTCCCATTTTTTTCGGAAGACCTTGGGGAACGCGAGGTGGGTGGAATTTTGTGGATCCACGCAGATTCCAGAACTTTCCACCACAGAAAAGTGAGGAAAATGTGTTTTTTTTGCCAATTGTTAAGGTTTGCAAGGGATTCTGGGTAACAGAACCTGGTGAGAGCCAGTCAAGTCACCCCATCCTGGATTCCCCTGGGTGTCTACTTTTCAAAAATGTATAGGTTTGCTAGGTTTCCCTAAGTGCCGGCAGAGCTAGGGTTCAAAAACTACAGCTAGGCACTTTGCAAAAAAAGGGTCATTTTTCACTGTGAAAATGTGGTGTGTTCACGTTGCGTTTTGCGCTGCTTCCTGTCGCGGGCACTAGGCCTACCCACACAAGTGAGGTACCATTGTTTTTGGAAGACCTTGGGGAACGCGGGGTGGGTGGAATTTTGTGGATCCTTGCAGATTCCAGAACTTTCCACCACAGAAAAGTGAGGAAAATGTGGTTTTTTTGCCAATTTTTAAGGTTTGCAAGGGATTCTGGGTAACAGAACCTGGTGAGAGCCAGTCAAGTCACCCCATCATGGATTCCCCTGGGTGTCTACTTTTCAAAAATGTATAGGTTTGCTAGGTTTCCCTAAGTGCCCGCAGAGCTAGCGTTCAAAAACTACAGCTGGGCACTTTGCAAAAAAAGGGTCATTTTTCACTGGGAAAATGTGGTGCGTCCACGTCGCGTTTTGCGCTGCTTCCTGTCGCGGGCACTATGCCTACCCACACAAGTGAGGTACCATTTGTTTTGGAAGACCTTGGGGAACGCGGGGTGGGTAGAATTTTGTGGATCCACGCAGATACCAGAACTTTCCACCACAGAAAAGTGAGGAAAATGTGGTTTTTTTGCCAATTTTTAAGGTTTGCAAGGGATTCTGGGTAACAGAACCTGGTGAGAGCCAGTCAAGTCACCCCATCCTGGATTCCCCTGGGTGTCTACTTTTCAAAAATGTATAGGTTTGCTAGGTTTCCCTAAGTGCCGGCAGAGCTAGCGTTCAAAAACTACAGCTAGGCACTTTGCAAAAAAAGGGTCATTTTTCACTGTGAAAATGTGGTGTGTCCACGTTGCGTTTTGCGCTGCTTCCTGTCGCGGTCACTAGGCCTACCCACACAAGTGAGGTCCCATTTTTTTCGGAAGACCTTGGGGAACGCGGGGTGGGAGGAATTTTGTGGATCCACGCAGATTCCAGAACTTTCCACCACAGAAAAGTGAGGAAAATGCGTTTGTTTTGCCAATTGTTTAGGTTTGCAAGGGATTCTGGGTAACAGAAACTGGTGAGAGCCAGTAAAGTCACCCCATCCTGGATTCCCCTGGGTGTCTACCTTTCAAAAATGTATAGGTTTGCTAGGTTTCCCTAAGTGCCGGCAGAGCTAGGGTTCAAAAACTACAGCTAGGCACTTTGCAAAAAAAGGGTCATTTTTCACTGTGAAAATGTGGTGTGTTCACGTTGCGTTTTGCGCTGCTTCCTGTCGCGGGCACTAGGCCTACCCACACAAGTGAGGTACCATTGTTTTTGGAAGACCTTGGGGAACGCGGGGTGGGTGGAATTTTGTGGATCCTTGCAGATTCCAGAACTTTCCACCACAGAAAAGTGAGGAAAATGTGTTTTTTTTGCCAATTTTTAAGGTTTGCAAGGGATTCTGGGTAACAGAACCTGGTGAGAGCCAGTCAAGTCACCCCATCATGGATTCCCCTGGGTGTCTACTTTTCAAAAATGTATAGGTTTGCTAGGTTTCCCTAAGTGCCGGCAGAGCTAGGGTTCAAAAACTACAGCTAGGCACTTTGCAAAAAAAGGGTCATTTTTCACTGTGAAAATGTGGTGTGTTCACGTTGCGTTTTGCGCTGCTTCCTGTCGCGGGCACTAGGCCTACCCACACAAGTGAGGTACCATTGTTTTTGGAAGACCTTGGGGAACGCGGGGTGGGTGGAATTTTGTGGATCCTTGCAGATTTCAGAACTTTTCACCACAGAAAAGTGAGGAAAATGTGGTTTTTTTGCCAATTTTTAAGGTTTGCAAGGGATTCTGGGTAACAGAATCTGGTGAGAGCCAGTCAAGTCACCCCATCATGGATTCCCCTGGGTGTCTACTTTTCAAAAATGTATAGGTTTGCTAGGTTTCCCTAAGTACCGGCAGAGCTAGGGTTCAAAAACTACAGCTGGGCACTTTGCAAAAAAGGGTCATTTTTCACTGTGAAAATGTGGTGCGTCCACGTCGCGTTTTGCGCTGCTTCCTGTCGCGGGCACTATGCCTACCCACACAAGTGAGGTCCCATTGTTTTTGGAAGACCTTGGGGAACGCGGGGTGGGTGGAAGTTTGTGGATCCACGCAGATTCCAGAGCTTTCCACCACAGAAAAGTGAGGAAAATGCGGTTCTTTTGCCAATTTGTTAGGTTTGCAAGGGATTCTGGGTAACAGAAACTGGTGAGAGCCAGTCAAGTCACCCCATCCTGGATTCCCCTGGGTGTCTACTTTTCAAAAATGTATAGGTTTGCTAGGTTTCCCTAAGTGCCGGCAGAGCTAGGGTTCAAAAACTACAGCCTGGCACTTGGCAAAAAAAGGGTCATTTTTCACTGTGAAAATGTGGTGCGTCCAAGTTGCGTTTTGCGCTGCTTCCTGTCGCGGGCACTAGGCCTACCCACACAAGTGAGGTACCATTTGTTTCGGAAGACCTTGAGGAACGCGGGGTGGGTAGAATTTTGTGGATCCACGCAGATTCCAGAACTTTCCACCACAGAAAAGTGAGGAAAATGTGTTTGTTTTGCCAATTTTTAAGGTTTGCAAGGGATTCTGGGTAACAGAACCTGGTGAGAGCCAGTCAAGTCACCCCATCATGGATTCCCCTGGGTGTCTACTTTTCAAAAATGTATAGGTTTGCTAGGTTTCCCTAAGTGCCCGCAGAGCTAGGGTTCAAAAACTACAGCTGGGCACTTTGCAAAAAAAGGGTCATTTTTCACTGTGAAAATGTGGTGCGTCCACGTCGCGTTTTGCGCTGCTTCCTGTCGCGGGCACTATGCCTACCCACACAAGTGAGGTCCCATTTTTTTCGGAAGACCTTGGGGAACGCGGGGTGTGTGGAATTTTGTGGATCCACGCAGATTCCAGAACTTTCCACCACAGAAAAGTGAGGAAAATGCGGTTCTTTTGCCAATTTGTTAGGTTTGCAAGGGATTCTGGGTAACAGAAACTGGTGAGAGCCAGTCAAGTCACCCCATCCTGGATTCCCCTGGGTGTCTACTTTTCAAAAATGTATAGGTTTGCTAGGTTTCCCTAAGTGCCGGCGGAGCTAGGGTTCAAAAACGACAGCCTGGCACTTGGCAAAAAAAGGGTCATTTTTCACTGTGAAAATGTGGTGCATCCACGCTGCGTTTTGCGATGCTTCCTGTCCCGGGCACTAGGCCTACCCACACAAGTGAGGTACCATTTGTTTCGGAAGACCTTGGGGAACGCGGGGTGGGTAGAATTTTGTGGATCCACGCAGATTCCAGAACTTTCCACCACAGAAAAGTGAGGAAAATGTGTTTTTTTTGCCAATTTTTAAGGTTTGCAAGGGATTCTGGGTAACAGAACCTGGTGAGAGCCAGTCAAGTCACCCCATCCTGGATTTCCCTGGGTGTCTACTTTTCAAAAATGTATAGGTTTGCTAGGTTTCCCTAAGTGCCGGCAGAGCTAGCGTTCAAAAACTACAGCTAGGCACTTTGCAAAAAAAGGGTCATTTTTCACTGTGAAAATGTGGTGTGTCCACGTTGCGTTTTGCGCTGCTTCCTGTCGCGGTCACTAGGCCTACCCACACAAGTGAGGTACCATTGTTTTTGGAAGACCTTGGGGAACGCGGGGTGGGTGGAATTTTGTGGATCCTTGCAGATTCCAGAACTTTCTACCACAGAAAAGTGAGGAAAATGTGTTTTTTTTGCCAATTTTTAAGGTTTGCAAGGGATTCTGGGTAACAGAACCTAGTGAGAGCCAGTCAAGTCACCCCATCATGGATTCCCCTGGGTGTCTACTTTTCAAAAATGTATAGGTTTGCTAGGTTTCCCTAAGTGCCGGCAGAGCTAGGTTTCAAAAACTACAGCTAGGCACTTTGCAAAAAAAGGGTCATTTTTCACTGTGAAAATGTGGTGCGTCCACGTCGCGTTTTGCGCTGCTTCCTGTTGCGGGCACTATGCCTACCCACAGAAGTGAGGTCCCATTTTTTTCGGAAGACCTTGGGGAACGCGGGGTGGGAGGAATTTTGTGGATCCACGCAGATTCCAGAACTTTCCACCACAGAAAAGTGAGGAAAATGCGTTTGTTTTGCCAATTGTTTAGGTTTGCAAGGGATTCTGGGTTACAGAAACTGGTGAGAGCCAGTAAAGTCACCCCATCCTGGATTCCCCTGGGTGTCTACTTTTCAAAAATGTATAGGTTTGCTAGGTTTCCCTAAGTGCCGGCAGAGCTAGGGTTCAAAAACTACAGCTAGGCACTTTGCAAAAAAAGGGTAATTTTTCACTGTGAAAATGTGGTGTGTTCACGTTGCGTTTTGCGCTGCTTCCTGTCGCGGGCACTAGGCCTACCCACACAAGTGAGGTACCATTTTTATCGGGAGACTTAGGGTAACACAGAATTGTAGAGCAACTGTTATTACCTATTGACTTTCGATGCATTTCTGCCTTCCAAATGAAAGACAATGTGTAAAAAATAAGTCATTTTGAAAAATGACCTATAATTCTCATGCTAGTATGGGTACTCCCAATTTCGGAAATGTGCAAATATCTACTGTTTCTAAAATCTACATTTTGTTCCCATTTCAGAAATACATAGGTGTCTTTCATAACAATTTTTCCATGTATACATTTTCCCAAAATAATTGCTAAAAAACCATTGCAAGATGCTGCTCAGTTATTGGCTCTGGGTTCGTCGGGTTCTTGGTGAGCCTACAAGTCCTATATATCCCCACAACCAGAAAGGTCCAGCGGATATAACGGTATATTGCTTTCAAATAGCTGTCATAATTAGAAGAAGTTACAGGTGAAAACGTTGACACAAATGGCTGTTTGTTTCAACTAATTTTCAATTTTTCCTTCATTTAACTGTTAGTTTCTATAAGGAAAACTTTAAGGATCTACACAAATGACCCCTTGCTGAATTCAGAAGTTTGTCTACTTTTCAGAAATGTATGGCTTTCTAGGAGCCATTATTGGTTTCATACCCATTTCTACCATTAACTGGAAGGAGGTTGAAAGCACAAAAAATAGCAAAAATAGGCTATGTCCCAGAAAAATGCCAAAACTGTGTAAAAAAGTTGGTTTTCTGACAAAAGTCTGCTTGTCCCTGAAAGCTGGGAAGATGGTGATTTCAGCACCACAACCTCTTTTTGATGCCATTTGCAGGGAAAAAACAAGACGCTTTCATCTGTAGCCCTTTTTCGCATTTTTCCCCAAAAAACAAAATGTTGCTGTATTTTGGCTAATTTCTGGGTCCCCTCCAGGGGAATCCACAAACCCTGGGTACCTTTACAATCCCCATGATGTTAGAAAAAAAGGACGCAAATTTGGTGGGGATACCTTATGTGGTCAAAAAGTTACAGGGGCCTAAGCGCGCACTACCCCAAATAGCCAAAAAAAGGCTTAGCACAGGGGCGGAAAAGGCTTAGCAGCGAAGGGGTTAATGGCGTTTTGCTCCAGAATGCTGCATGCATAGAAAGAGCTAACAAAGAGGAGAAATAAAAGTATTTCTCCTCGTTGCTCCAATCTAACGCCTACTATGCAGTGGTTTTTGGCACTGTTTCAGATTTACAGAACCTTGTAAATTTGGGGCAGCCTCAAAAAGCAAAGGGTGTTGCGGTGGAACGCCCACAGCAACACCCATTGCACACCTTTTTCAAGCAGAAAACTGCGTGAAAGGGTACCATATTTACAAAGCGGCATCAAGCCACGAAAAGTGGCTTAATGATGCTTTGTAAATATGGTGCAGGGCATTGCGCCACCAGAACACCAGAAAAAGTGACGCTCCGGTGGCAAAATCCCCTTGTAAATATGCCCCTAAGTCACATTTATGAGGGGGGCGCTAGAGGGCGCACGGCAAGATGCCCGCACTCTAGTGTAGCTCTGCCCGGCTGAGCTACCATCCGCCCATTATTTGCCTGAAATACCTGCGAACCATTATCCAAACTACACCTGCCTCTTTGAGAGTTATCGCTGCATGAGTTGGCACAGCTCCGGCGCGGCGGGGAGCGCTGTAGAGGCTGATTTGTGGACGGCGGAGTCCCGGAGGCGCAAACACAAGATGGCGGCCACTGAGATGGTCGACTGACGGGCCCAGCCAACGGACGTGGCATCGGAGCGCTAGATCCGAGCGAAGCATCGCGTCTGTCTGCAAGCCGCGGACGCTTCAAGGCTGCAACATCGGCGATCTCTAGTGCGGGGGACCATCTACACCACCGAGTGGATTCCTGCCCATCTTTGGAGTCGGTGCGGCGGCTCCCCCGGCGCTGAGGCGCTGCGCGCCCCCTGGTATCGGCGCTGCTCATGGTGCTGGCCCGGTAAGTGCGGCGCGGCCTGGCTGGGGCCCGTGACTGCGGAGGCGAGGGCTGGCCCCTGCTGCGCTGTGCTCTGCGAGCTGGAGCGGGCACCTGCGGGCGGGCGGTAGGCTGGTATGGATGGCTCCTGGGGTGCGCAGTGGCAGGAGAGATAGCGCTCGCATTGAGGGGCCTTGAGAGCGTGGCCATACGAGGAGGTAGTTACAACATAGAGTGCACTGAGTAGCGAGAGGCTCCTGGTGGTGAGCGCGAAGCCGTTTGTGGCGAGGCTGCGGAGTCTGGAGAGGCGGCTTACAACGCTGCGGATACCTTGAAATCTTGCTGGCTAGATTGTGGAGTAGCTGCTGAACATTGTCACTGATTCACGAGGAGCTTCTGGGACACACGTGCATATCCTCAATAGTGCTGGGTTGTGGGTTGAACTGTGCTCAGCCTTGACAAATAGAGGAATCCTGTATTAACTACCCCTCTGCGGCTCTGGGGCAGCACGGCCGAGCTTTCTGCGCTGGCAGCTGGGGGATCTCTGGAGCTGGACACTGGTGGACTGGTGGATCAGGGGCTGGCCTGGGCGGGCGCTGCTTCCGTGTCACATATCTGCATAGAGTGGGTACCTGCTAGTTGAAAGCTGGCGAATTGTGGTGCACACTGTCTGGTGGTTGAGACAGTAGGCGTGAGATTAAGGCCCTGACTGGATCTGTACCATCTTACCGACTGCACGCTATTCTCCGTCAATACACTTTTTCTCTCGCAGCGCACTCAGCGTGGGAGGCCATGGGACGTACGGACAAATCACAGCCTCGTCTCACCTTCGAGGCACGCAAGACATCTAGAACTATGCAGAAGGCGGCGTCAGACTCAGAGGCCGATGCCCAGGTTGACGCCCCCCCCCACTCTGGAGGCGACATTGCTTGCTATGCAGCGCAGCTTACAATCAATAGAGGGCACGATGTCTGCAGTTAATCATAGACTGGACCACATGTCTTCCCAACTAGAAAAGCATAATGCGCGTATGGGGGAGGTAGAGCAAAGAGTGTCTGCTACGGAAGATGGCCTGGGCGAAGTTTCAGAAAAGGCACTTAATATGGAGAAGGTATTGGCCCTCATCCAGGCCAAGAATGAGGATTTAGAAGCGCGGTCTAGGCGCAACAACATCAGACTCACAGGCCTGCCTGAATCCACAAATGTAGGGAAAATGGAGACTTTTATGGAACGCCTCATAACTGAAATGTTCGGCGCAGAGCACTTCTCCAACCTGTTTGTTGTGGAGCGCGCCCATAGATCACTGGCTGCAAGACCGGCTCCCGGAGCTCCTCCCCGCCCTGTGATAGCCAGGCTGTTGAACTATAGGGACCGGGATACCATTTAGAGGCTGGCTAGAGAGAAGGGAAATGTGGTGCATCAGGGAAACTCGCTGGCATTCTTCCCGGATTTCACGGTGGCTGTTCAGGCGGCCAGGCGTGAATTTGGCGCCGTAAAAAAATTCCTGCAGACGGAAGAGGTCCCATATGCGATGCTATATCCGGCTCACTTGCGCATTGGCCCAGATGGGGATTGTAAAATTTTCTCTTCCCCAAAAGCAGCACTGGAGCACGCTAAACAGTTAAAGCGGAGAAGGAATGAGGCCAGTAGTGCCACTAACGAGATGGAGTGATTGCAAGCTGCAACTTACTACACATTGTTGCGAATTATATCTATGTACTTCTTAGAACTTGCTCTGGGGGTGTTATGCAATGATGTGTGTCATGTGGAAGAATCTCTAACTTCCGGGAGGTGGGCTCTCTGCTTCTTGTAGACAGCTGGCACTGGTTATTAGATTGGTTAATAGGTGAGCTCTAAACTCTATGCAGCTACTGCTCAGTCAAAATGTGGGTTTCTCTATGATAATTGCCCGGGACTCTGATTAGGTGCTTGCGCTGGCTCTGTGGAGCCATATAATAGGTCTCTACGATGAGGCGTCTAAAAGACCTGATGGGTACTGTACGCTGCTTAAATCTGCTACATGATATTGAGGCAGCCCATTCTTGGCGCAATATCAGACCTGCTCAGCCACCTCTCACTACGTGGGAGGCTAGTAGCACTCAGCGCCCCTGAAACTGGGAGTACCCCAAATGCACTGTGTGGTTGTTGGGTATGTTGGGGGAGGGGTGGGATATTTTGGGGATGGCTTTGGCGTGTTGGGGAAGCTGAAGTGGGAGGGGGGTTGGGGGGGCGGTTACAGGGCAGGCAGAATGGTAAGGTAGCGGGGTGGGTTCTCTACCGATGTGATGCAGCATGGAACTTCGGATATGCTTTGAATGCCTTATTATTTAGGTGCTCTGTTATGGAAGGTCTAGGACCATGAGCCATACAGTTAAGCTTCTTTCATGGAACGTACGTGGCCTGAATTCTCCCAAAAAATAAGAGCAGTATTTGCTTATTTAGATCGCATGGGAGTGCAAATAGCTCTACTACAGGAGACTCACTTAAGCAAGGCTTCCGCTACGAAAGTGGGTATGCGCTGGGCGGGCGCCAAAGCTGCGTCATCTTATTCTACCTACTCTAGAGGCGTGTTGACCCTGGTGAAAAAAGGAATTCCCTTTAAGATGATTCGATCCGACATGGACGAATGTGGACGAGTGGTGCTTATATATGGACGACTTGGTAGTGAAAATGTGCTGCTGGTGAATGTGTATGGTCCTAATATTGACGACCCCTCCTTCTATTCCGATGTATGGTGTAGAATCTCTGCATTCCCTACTGCTGCAATTATTTGGGGGGGAGATTTCAACCTCAGTCTGGATGCTTCAATGGATAGAATGGGTAGTAGCGAGGTGCGACCTAAACAAGCTGCGGAGGCGTTGCGGGGCTTGATGGACGTAGGCACCTTGTATGATGTTTGGCGCAGCTGCCATCCCACTGACCGTGAGGGCACTTTTGTGTCCTCAGTGCATGGATCCTGGTCCCGGATAGATATGTGGCTGGCCTCAGAGCGGGTCTATCCATGGGTGGTGGGGGTGTCGCATGAGGCCCGCACTTTATCTGACCACTCTCCGGTGCTCCTCCAGTTGTGTATTCCTGCCTGTGAACGCCCGCCCTTTGCATGGCGACTACAGCCGTCGGAACTTCTGGATCCTGTCTTTCGCCTGACTGTCGCTGAGGCGATTACAAACTTTTTTAGGGAAAACGAGGGTTCGGTGGATAGTGTGGGACTGATGTGGGAGGCCTTTAAGGTGACTATTCGTGGGACGTGTATAGGGGCACAATCCGGCGTGCTACGAGATATTCGGCGGAGACTCCAACGCTTAGCTTCGGATATTTCTAAACTAGAACGCGAGTATGAATCTGATCCTTCCACAACTAAGTTGGCTTCAGTGCGCGACATTGTTTCGGAGTATAATGCTACAGCTGATCAGGAGCTCCTGCACTGCTCCCGCCGAAGAGTTGCCCACTACTATGGAGAAGGAGGCCGTCCGGGCCGGTCTCTGGCCCAAAAACTAACTGAGCCACGCAGTCAGGAGCATATTACAGAATTGATGGGAGAAGACGGGGTAGCTCATAACTCGAATACTGAGATTTGCGATATAGTATTGCAATTCTACACTCGACTATATGCCACGAAGGCTTCTCCGTCAACCATTGAGATCGACGCATATCTGGAGGATGTTGCGCTGGGTTGGCTATCTGCTTCGCATCGTGAATATCTCACACAGCCGTTCACTGCAGAAGAGGTTAGGGAGGCCATAATGTCCCTTCCGACATGTAAGGCGGCAGGCATAGATGGCTTGCCTAGCGAATTTTATAAAGCTTATGTGTCGGTACTTGCCCCCAGACTCTTGGAAGTCTATGCGGAAGCTTATGAGACGGGGAAATTACCTCCTTCCCTTCGTGAAGCTTTACTCGTCACATTGCTGAAACCAGACAAGGCCCCCAATATCTGCGAGTCATATCGGCCCCTATCGATTATTAATATTGACGCAAAGATTCTGGCAAAAATGATCGCCACTAGAATACAACCATTGGTCCCTCTTTTGGTTCTACCAGATCAGTCCGGGTTCATCACAGTGAGATCCACGGCTCATAATTTGCGCACTGTTTTTTCAACCCTACACTACTTTGCCCCTGATTTTCAAGCAGTTGCTGTGCTGCTCGATGCAGCAAAGGCTTTCGATTCTCTACAATGGCCTTATATGTTCACGGTATTGACTAGGATGGGCTTCCCGCCGTTCTTTTTACAATGGCTTAGGGTGTTGTATGACTCCCCCGCGGTGCGAGTTCGGGTTAATGGCTGGGTGTCTTCGTTGTTCCCCATTCAGAGAGGTACGCGGCAGGGGTGTCCCTTATCTCCTATGTTGTTCTCGCTCGCCCTGGAGCCCCTAGCATGCAAATTGCATCAAAAGCACGCGGCAGCGGGCTTGCGGTTTCGGCAGAGACCGCTTGGGGTCTCTCTTTATGCAGACGACATGCTGCTCTATGTCCGCGACCCGGTGGTGCATCTACCTGCGCTTCTCCGGGAGTATGTTAAATTCGAGGGGTTCTCGGGACTGGGGATCAACTGGTCGAAATCAGTGGTGTTTCCCCTTACTGCAAACACGAGGGAAGTGGAGATGGAGTTTCCGCTACACTGGATGTCTGATCCTGTGAAATACCTTGGGGTCTGGCTCCACCAGGATCCGGAAGTGGTTATCTCTGAGAACTATGGCCGCACGGTCACGCGCATCACGGAATTGGCCGAAAGATGGGCACACTTACCCCTCTCTTTGGCAGACAGTATAGCAGTGGTGAAAATGGCCTTCCTCCCTAAATTATTATACTTTTTTGTTAATATCCCCATTAAATTAAACATGGCAATGTTTCGTACCCTTCAGTCTTCCCTGCTGACCTTTGTCTGGGGTGGTAAGAAGCCTCGCTGTAAATGGGACCTCCTGGTGCAGCCCTTTGATTGAGGTGGTTTTGAAGCCCCTGACCTTCGATTATACTATTTGTGCGCACAGGCGCAATTCGCGCATTATTGGCATTTTCCTCAGCGTTTTCAGCCACATGTGGCTATTGAATCTGATGCTGTTCTCCCCATGCCACTGCAGGCGGCAACTCTCTCGGGGGGCTCAGGAGGCCCGCACACAGACATAAGCCCTGTACAGTGCACTGCGTGGGCTTGGCGAATGCTTGCAAAGCGAGCTCAGTTACCCTATCTTTACGCACCGCTGCTGCCCCTAGCATCTCACCCCGAGATCTCTGCGGCACGGGAACCATTGGCCCTACGGGAATTAGCTAAGGCTGGTATCTCTCGGTTGGGTGATCTGTACAGGGATGGTCAATTCAAAACAATACAGGAGGCTAGAAATGGTACTGACCGTGGCTTTATGTTTGACTTTACAATAGTTAGAGTTCGACAAGCGATTCGTGCGGTGTATCCGGATTACCCTGCGGAACCTACTACTCTACGGGCATTGCAGGCGATGCTGTCGGGAGAGGGGCGCAGGGGGTTAATCACGAAACTATATAATGCCTCCCTGCGTGAGCGGGAGCAGGTTGATCACCCCTCTTGTTTACGTTGGCAGGTGTCGTTGGGTTCTCCTCTTGCGCCGGAGGTCTGGACGGCGTGCTGTCAACTCACTGGTCGACTGACGCCCAACTGTAATCTCCGTATTATTCATTTTAAATTCCTTCACCAGCTTTATTACACCCCTTTACAACTGTATCGGTATGGTCTACGGGAGACTGCCAATTGTGTGCGTTGTGGAATGGCGGATGCTGATTTCTTCCATGTGGCCTGGCTGTGTGCGGGTATATTTGCTTTTTGGACGGTTGTGGCAAGACTGCTTACTGATGTAGTGCTGGAGCCCGTGACATGTACTCCTGAAATCTGCTTACTGGGGTATGTCAAGCGTCTTAAACCCTGCAATAGACGAACAGTTGCAGTCTCCCTTTTATTAGCGAAACGTGCTGTTGCGCAATGTTGGGGTGCTAAAACTACTCCCACGGTAAAAAAATGGCTACGTGATCTGACCTACTGCAGGGACCAGCTCCTGATCTATGAGGAGGAGCTGCCAGTTGCATCTCGCCCCAAGGATTTCTGGGCCCCGCTTACAGTATATTTAATGTTAAACCCGGACCTGTTGTGAGTTTCTAATTACTTTTCATGTATTCTCTCTATAGCCTACTGCATTGCTTGGGGGTGCGTGCCTCACGCACTGGCGTGTGCAGTCCCTGCATGTAATTTTGCGCCTGTTATAATGCTCCTCATACCTGGAGAAGTGGGCCACATGAATATGCCAATTCATTTCCAATCACTGTTATTGGTTTCTATATGATAGTTTCTTATTGAGCATGCATTGTCCGAATGTTCTCGATCTTGACCACATTCTGCCTGGGGGTAATGGGTGGGGGGGGTAAAGGAGGGTTTGTTTGATTTTATTATCCTGCATCGAATGTGCATTTATTGATTGTATCTGTTTTTTATAAAACTAATAAACACATTTAAAAAAAAAAAAAAAAGTCACATTTATGAGAGGTCTTGTTTAAATGTTGTGCACAAGTATATCTTATCATTTGCGTGTCAGAAAATCGTTGCAGCCATTGTCTGTCTCTGAATGTGCAAAAGTATAATTTCTCTAGCTTACTTAACCGAGGAGATGTATTTGAAACAGTTTGAAGGTTAATTATCTAATCCTCCATTGCTATGCTCGTTGTTATGAATGTTACGAACAGTCCATTGTATTAAGTTGCTTTTCTCTGTTTCTGTCCAATGAAAATTATTTGCAAGTAGGTGTTTTGGAAATTAGCGCTCAGATTTGGTTTACTGTGTAAGTAACATTTTAGTACCATCTTTTTACTTAATGTCATGACATGAATCTTTGTGTTTTCTTTGTCTAGAACATTATATATAAGCTGAAAATGTTATGTAATGAGGAAGAAGTGTTGCATGTTATTTAGAGACAGCTAGTCACAATTTTTTTTTTTTATTAATATGTTTATTGATATTTTCATAACATAACACGAGACTCGTACAATGTTGCTGTCTATACATAAATGCATCGCTTACCAATACGTTGTCCATTACATACATCAATAAAGCTTTATACTGTTCACATGACATTTACAATGTTTGTGTTGGTATCCCATCGCTCACTGGATTCAGAACACTGTCATCGGTTCTGCATTATAAATATACAACATATAATGCAAATAGCACTCCTGCAATACTACTCCGTAGTCTGTAACTCCGCGAGAGCAGACTCTGGCACCTCCGTCCCACCACCCATCCCAACTGTACCTCTATTCTCTACAAATGTTTTGTACAACGCCCAGAAATTTTTAGGTCGATTACGCGGAGGCAGTAAGTCACTATAATTTTCAGTTTGGGTACTACAGAATAACATGTCTCTTGACCATTGCGCTATTGTAGGGAGGGGCCCTCGCAACCAGCATATGGCCACACATCTCTTTGCTAATAACAGGCCCATATCTATCAACCTCCGTGACACTTTAGGAAGAGTCTTGGAGTACCCAAGTATAGTCACTAGACATTTTTGCTTTAGACATTTAGGCATTTTAGACTTTAAAGACTTTTACATTTTGCAGTTTGTATTGCACATTTTTAGAAGATTTCTTTTAATGTATAGAGTCACTGCTCTTTTTGATTTTGTTTTGGTTTTAGACATTTTGCTTGATTTATTTCTTACTCACATACGTGGTCCTTTTCAGGAGCGGCCGGTGCAGGTAAGCGCGGTGTTGGGGGGGAGTTGACAAATGATGACGAGGGATAATGAAATAAAAAAAAAAAGAAAACCACTTTCCTTGCGCTCGCCGCATCACCGAGTCGGCAATGCGGCGAGGGCAAGGTAAGTGGTTTTCTTTTTTTTAATGTTATTTTCCCTCGTCTGTCTGCCGACTCCCCCCACACCCTCGCCCCGACCCACCGCGCTTACCTGCACCAACTGCTCCTGGTCCTTTTGTACACCGGCATGACAGCAGCGTTGTGATTGGTCTGAGCACCCTGGTTCGGCGCTCAGACAGGGAGTGAAAGCCTGTGAATGTTCTCCACCCAGGCTGTGCATTACAGCCCGGTGGAGAACATGCTAAGTGTGCATTACTGTTTGGCCGGCGCAAGAAGGCTGGCCAAACCATCATGCTCACTTAAGTGCCCCAACCACTCCTCCCCCTGCTGGCTGTGACAACAGCCCAGCCCCGTGAAACTGCCTCGGAAAAATAAAATTATAATAACATTGTGTTATTATCATTTTATTTTTCCTTTTTCCACTCCTCAAAGAGCAGTGGGGCGGCTCTCCTCCGCTTTAGCGGAGAATCCACGGCTGAATTTGAATAAATCTACAAAATTGAGAACTGGAGAAGCGTAGTCATTTATCCAGCACATTTTTCTTTAATGGTCTTGGCTAAGTACATTGAGGGGCATATTTATGAAAGGGTGTGTGTCGTGCTTGCACCACACAATGTGATGCAAGCACGACACAAGCCCAAAATGTGATTTATGAAGCCACGCAGGGCCAGCTTGCCTGGCCCTGAGTGGCTTCATAAACTTGGAGTAACACACTGCAGCGCAAATCACTGTGTTGCGTTATTCTGCCCTGGGAAGGCATTCCATGGGCATTGTGTAGGTGTTCCCACCAACTCCCATGGTTTTTCATGCATTCCCAGATTTACCAAAAGTGGTAGATCTGGGAATGCGCCAAAAAGGTACGCCTTCTCAGGGGAGGTGTAATGAGGAGAAATATCTTTATTTCTCCTCGTTACTTTCTCTTTCTTTGTGTGCTGCATTCTGCAGCACACATAGAAATAGGAATATGCCTCTCAGGACTGTTTTTGTGTAGGATTCCTGCACTAAAACAATCCTGCATGCAACACAGGCACCCTTGCACCATGGTGCAAGAGTGCCTGCGATGGCGCTAGGCAGCCAAAACAGCGCCAGGGCAGGGACAAAGGCAGGAATGTGCCGTATTCCTTTAAATGTTGTGCATTCATTCCCTTTCCCTGTCACGCAGCACTGCACAGCAATGTGACTTTCTACGCTGCACTTTATGACTGTGTTATAATTACACCCCTGAGTTTGTGGATTCTCCCTTTTCCGTGAATTGACCCTCCTTCGTGCTAAGTGGATTGGAGAGTCAACATCCACTGTTCTCGGCTACCTCAAGAAATGGGATGTTTACAAAGATGTGGCTTCAGCTCTGTAAGGGGAACTCTTTGATTACCTTTTTTTCTAGACAGAATCCGCCCCTGACCAGATTATTCTGGCAGGACACTCTAGAAACTGAGTACTCAGAAGAAAACTATGTCTCCATACTCTCTACACAGGATGTATATCATAGAAAGCCCGACTCAAATTCTTGTTCTTTAAACTATTATGAAATGGTTACTGGACGCCCCTTAAATTGCACAGGTCAGGCCTCTCCTCTACTCAGGCTGCTGGAGATGTGGTAATTCAGCTTGCAATTTATTAAGTCGTATACTCTGGGAATGCCCAAACATGTCTGGTTATTGGTATTCCGTACGCGACAATTTGTAGCTGGTTAGTGGCCTCAAGATAACACCCTCACCACAATTAGCTGTTCTCCATGTAATGACTTATATTGTGCGTATTTCCAACCATAGAAAGCAGCAGATGGCAACAGGTCTATTTGTGGCCAAGATTTGTATCATGCAACATTGGGGGAAACCCACAGCTCCCGACCTAGGTGAATGGGTGACTGAACTTAGGAAAGTCACCTCCTGTGAATGTGTGATATAAATATTCAAGTTCAAGTGGTTGTATTCTCCAAAATATGTGATCCCTTTACATCCCCAGTCGTGATCAGGGTATTGCTTGAAGACCCAATTGCCTATTGGGAGAATCGTTATTTTTATTTGATAGACGCAGTCAACCCTGACAAGGCTCTTCTGTAAGGCTGTGTGTACATGCTATCCTTAGAATGGATGTGACTTAGAAGCAGAAGCCATTGCCCCAAAACCTGTAAAACTACCTCCAGCAAGGGCAAGTGCAGAGTAAGTCAAGTGGGGCTACCACCATCAAGACAATGTTAGGAGGGATCCAATGAAGACTGTCCCCATTTACCCTATCTCACAGCACAGCACCGGAGCGTTGTACCTGACTGTGCTCTGTGCGCTCTCATTGTGTGCGACCTGCGTAAAAGGGACAGTGCACCTAAATATGTAAAAGTAAATGTCCTTTCTCCAGTGCAGGCATTTATTCTGACAGTCTATGGTTGGCCTGGGTAGAGTACATACTTGAAAGATACAGCCACCATTTGAAATTTGGGGCTTCAACATGGTCTTTCAATGCCAGCAGACCCGGCTCTATTTTCAAGAGGCATCAGTGTGAGGCTTCACCCACCTCCCTGGGGATGCTTGTGGGTTCCTTGGACCCCCCCAACTCTCATCCTAACGGTTATCCTCAGGAGGCACTCTAACTGTGCACCACTTGTGGTGCACAATGAAAGCACCTACAGGCCGGCCATTTACCCCTGCACCACTATGTGTGACATGATGTCGCTGCATGGGCAAAGACATTTCCTCATTTGCATGGGGCCATGTGCCCAAAGAAATTAGAGAATACCCCCTTGGGGTTGAGCAGGCGCAAAATATATGCTGGAAGATCCATATTACAGGAAGGCCGCATAAGTATCTATGACCTCTGACTCATTGTCAGTGAAATTGCTCTCCCACCCTCGCAGCTCCACCATTAAGTGATGCCTGCCCTTGCCCCTGCACTCTCGAGTGTTGGTGATCGAGGCCCTCCTCCACCCGCAGGTTTCCCTGCGCCTCATCCCTGGTGGTCCAGTGGATCTCTGTCTCCTTCCTCTCACTCTGCTCTTTCACTCGTTTTTCTACCCTTTTTTATCTTTCACCTTTCTGCACTTTTCTGCATCTATGCTCTTTTGTGCCTTATTTCTGCTCATCTTCCCTTCCTCTCGTCCTGCCCTTTCACTCGTTTTCACTCGTTTTTCTACCCTCTTTTATCTTTCACCTACTGCACTTTTCTGCATCTCTGCTCTTTTGTGCCTTATTTCTGCCTATTTTCCCTTTTTTTCTTTATCCCATATTTCCTCCCTTTACCTTTCCCCGCCGCTGCTGCCCCCGTGGCCCCTCCCCCCCAGCGCGACCGGCCCAATCCAGCTCCCCTCCCCGCTCCCGCCTCCCAGCTCTCCAGCCCTCCCCGACCCCTACTTAATGGCGGCCACTGCGGGGACAGGCGAGCAAGACCACTGACTCATTGTCAGTGAAATTGCTCTCCCACCCTCGCAGCTCCACCATTAAGTGAGGCCTGCCCCTGCACTCTCGAGTGTTGGTGATCGAGGCCCTCCTCCACCCGCAGGTTTCCTGCGCCTCATCCCTGGTGGTCCAGTGGACCTCTGTCTCCTTCCTCTCACTCTGCTCTTTCACTTGTTTTTCTACCCTTTTTATCTTTCACCTTTCTGCACTTATCTGCATCTCTGCTCTTTTGTGCCTTATTTCTGCTCATCTTCCCTTCCTCTCGCTCTGCCCTTTCACTCGTTTTCACTCGTTTTTCTACCCTCTTTTATCTTTCACCTTTCTGCACTTTTCTGCATCTCTGCTCTTTTGTGCCTTATTTCTGCCTATTTTCCCTTTTTTTCTTTATCCCATATTTCCTCCCTTTACCTTTCCCCGCCGCTGCTGCCCCCGCGGCCCCTCCCCCCAGCGCGACCGGCCCAATCCAGCTCCCCTCCCCGCTCCCGCCTCCCAGCTGTCCAGCCCTCCCGACCCCTACTTAATGGCGGCCACTGCGGGGACAGGCGAGCAAGACCACTGACTCATTGTCAGTGAAATTGCTCTCCCACCCTTGCAGCTCCACCATTAAGTGAGGCCTGCCCCTGCACTCTCGAGTGTTGGTGATCGAGGCCCTCCTCCACCCGCAGGTTTCGCTGCGCCTCATCCCTGGTGGTCCAGTGGACCTCTGTCTCCTTCCTTCCTCTCACTCTGCTCTTTCACTTGTTTTTCTACCCTTTTTTATCTTTCACCTTTCTGCACTTTTCTGCATCTCTGCTCTTTTGTCCCTTATTTCTGCTCATCTTCCCTTCCTCTCGCTCTGCCCTTTCACTCGTTTTCACTCGTTTTTCTACCCTCTTTTATCTTTCACCTTTCTGCACTTTTCTGCATCTCTGCTCTTTTGGGCCTTATTTCTGCCTATTTTCCCTTTTTTTCTTTATCCCATATTTCCTCCCTTTACCTTTCCCCGCCGCTGCTGCCCCCGCGGCCCCTCCCCCCCAGCGCGACCGGCCCAATCCAGCTCCCCTCCCCGCTCCCAGCTGTCCTGCCCTCCCCGACCCCTACTTAATGGCGGCCACTGCGGGGACAGGCGAGCAAGACCACTGACTCATTGTCAGTGAAATTGCTCTCCCACCCTCGCAGCTCCACCATTAAGTGAGGCCTGCCCCTGCACTCTCGAGTGTTGGTGATCGAGGCCCTCCACCACCCGCAGGTTTCCCTGCGCCTCATCCCTGGTGGTCCAGTGGACCTCTGTCTCCTTCCTCTCACTCTGCTCTTTCACTCGTTTTTCTACCCTTTTTATCTTTCACCTTTCTGCACTTTTCTGCATCTCTGCTCTTTTGTGCCTTATTTCTGCTCATCTTCCCTTCCTCGCGCTCTGCCCTTTCACTCGTTTTCACTCGTTTTTCTACCCTCTTTTATCTTTCACCTACTGCACTTTTCTGCATCTCTGCTCTTTTGTGCCTTATTTCTGCCTATTTTCCCTTTTTTCTTTATCCCATATTTCCTCCCTTTACCTTTCCCCGCCGCTGCTGCCCCCGTGGCCCCTCCCCCCAGCGCGACCGGCCCAATCCAGCTCCCCTCCCCGCTCCCGCCTCCCAGCTGTCCAGCCCTCCCCGACCCCTACTTAATGGCGGCCACTGCGGGGACAGGCGAGCAAGACCACTGACTCATTGTCAGTGAAATTGCTCTCCCACCCTCGCAGCTCCACCATTAAGTGAGGCCTGCCCCTGCACTCTCGAGTGTTGGTGATCGAGGCCCTCCTCCACCCGCAGGTTTCCCTGTGCCTCACCCCTGGTGGTCCAGTGGACCTCTGTCTCCTTCCTCTCACTCTGCTCTTTCACTCGTTTTTCTACCCTTTTTTATCTTTCACCTTTCTGCACTTTTCTGCATCTCTGCTCTTTTGTGCCTTATTTCTGCTCATCTTCCCTTCCTCGCGCTCTGCCCTTTCACTCGTTTTCACTCGTTTTTCTACCCTCTTTTATCTTTCACCTTTCTGCATCTCTGCTCTTTTGTGCCTTATTTCTGCCTATTTTCCCTTTTTTTTCTTTATCCCATATTTCCTCCCTTTACCTTTCCCCGCCGCTGCTGCCCCCGCGGCCTCTCCCCCAGCGCGACCGGCCCAATCCAGCTCCCCTCCCCGCTCCCAGCTGTCCAGCCCTCCTCGACCCCTACTTAATGGCGGCCACTGCGGGGACAGGCGAGCAAGACCACTGACTCATTGTCAGTGAAATTGCTCTCCCACCCTCGCAGCTCCACCATTAAGTGAGGCCTGCCCCTGCACTCTCGAGTGTTGGTGATCGAGGCCCTCCTACACCCGCAGGTTTCCCTGCGCCTCATCCCTGGTGGTCCAGTGGACCTCTGTCTCCTTCCTCTCACTCTGCTCTTTCACTCGTTTTTCCACCCTTTTTTATCTTTCACCTTTCTGCACTTTTCTGCATCTCTGCTCTTTTGTGCCTTATTTCTGCTCATCTTCCCTTCCTCTCGCTCTGCCCTTTCACTCGTTTTCACTCGTTTTTCTACCCTCTTTTATCTTTCACCTTTCTGCACTTTCCTGCATCTCTGCTGTTTTGTGCCTTATTTCTGCCTATTTTCCCTTTTTTTCTTTATCCCATATTTCCTCCCTTTACCTTTCCCCGCCGCTGCTGCCCCCGCGGCCCCTCCCCCCCAGCGCGACCGGCCCAATCCAGCTCCCCTCCCCGCTCCCACCTCCCAGCTGTCCAGCCCTCCCCAACCCCTACTTAATGGCGGCCACTGCGGGGACAGGCGAGCAAGACCACTGACTCATTGTCAGTGAAATTGCTCTCCCACCCTCGCAGCTCCACCATTAAGTGAGGCCTGCCCCTGCCCCTGCACTCTCGAGTGTTGGTGATCGAGGCCCTCCTCCACCCGCAGGTTTCCCTGCGCCTCATCCCTGGTGGTCCAGTGGACCTCTGTCTCCTTCCTCTCACTCTGCTCTTTCACTCGTTTTTCTACCTTTTTTATCTTTCACCTTTCTACACTTTTCTGCATCTCTGCTCTTTTGTGCCTTATTTCTGCTCATCTTCCCTTCCTCTCGCTCTGCCCTTTCACTCGTTTTCACTCGTTTTTCTACCCTCTTTTATCTTTCACCTTTCTGCACTTTTCTGCATCTCTGCTCTTTTGTGCCTTATTTCTGCCTATTTTCCCTTTTTTTCTTTATCCCATATTTCCTCCCTTTACCTTTCCCCGCCGCTGCTGCCCCCGCGGCCCCTCCCCCCAGCGCGACCGGCCCAATCCAGCTCCCTCCCCGCTCCCGCCTCCCAGCTGTCCAGCCCTCCCCGACCCCTACTTAATGGCGGCCACTGCGGGGACAGGCGAGCAAGACCACTGACTCATTGTCAGTGAAATTGCTCTCCCACCCTTGCAGCTCCACCATTAAGTGAGGCCTGCCCCTGCACTCTCGAGTGTTGGTGATCGAGGCCCTCCTCCACCCGCAGGTTTCGCTGCGCCTCATCCCTGGTGGTCCAGTGGACCTCTGTCTCCTTCCTTCCTCTCACTCTGCTCTTTCACTTGTTTTTCTACCCTTTTTTATCTTTCACCTTTCTGCACTTTTCTGCATCTCTGCTCTTTTGTCCCTTATTTCTGCTCATCTTCCCTTCCTCTCGCTCTGCCCTTTCACTCGTTTTCACTCGTTTTTCTACCCTCTTTTATCTTTCACCTTTCTGCACTTTTCTGCATCTCTGCTCTTTTGGGCCTTATTTCTGCCTATTTTCCCTTTTTTTCTTTATCCCATATTTCCTCCCTTTACCTTTCCCCGCCGCTGCTGCCCCCGCGGCCCCTCCCCCCAGCGCGACCGGCCCAATCCAGCTCCCTCCCCGCTCCCAGCTGTCCTGCCCTCCTCGACCCCTACTTAATGGCGGCCACTGCGGGGACAGGCGAGCAAGACCACTGACTCATTGTCAGTGAAATTGCTCTCCCACCCTCGCAGCTCCACCATTAAGTGAGGCCTGCCCCTGCACTCTCGAGTGTTGGTGATCGAGGCCCTCCTCCACCCGCAGGTTTCCCTGTGCCTCACCCCTGGTGGTCCAGTGGACCTCTGTCTCCTTCCTCTCACTCTGCTCTTTCACTCGTTTTTCTACCCTTTTTATCTTTCACCTTTCTGCACTTTTCTGCATCTCTGCTCTTTTGTGCCTTATTTCTGCTCATCTTCCCTTCCTCGCGCTCTGCCCTTTCACTCGTTTTCACTCGTTTTTCTACCCTCTTTTATCTTTCCACCTTTCTGCATCTCTGCTCTTTTGTGCCTTATTTCTGCCTATTTTCCCTTTTTTCTTTATCCCATATTTCCTCCCTTTACCTTTCCCCGCCGCTGCTGCCCCCGCGGCCTCTCCCCCAGCGCGACCGGCCCAATCCAGCTCCCCTCCCCGCCTCCCAGCTGTCCAGCCCTCCTCGACCCCTACTTAATGGCGGCCACTGCGGGGACAGGCGAGCAAGACCACTGACTCATTGTCAGTGAAATTGCTCTCCCACCCTCGCAGCTCCACCATTAAGTGAGGCCTGCCCCTGCACTCTCGAGTGTTGGTGATCGAGGCCCTCCTCCACCCGCAGGTTTCCCTGCACCTCATCCCTGGTGGTCCAGTGGACCTCTGTCTCCTTCCTCTCACTCTGCTCTTTCACTCGTTTTTCTACCCTTTTTATCTTTCACCTTTCTGCACTTTTCTGCATCTCTGCTCTTTTGTCCCTTATTTCTGCTCATCTTCCCTTCCTCTCGCTCTGCCCTTTCACTCGTTTTCACTCGTTTTTCTACCCTCTTTTATCTTTCACCTTTCTGCACTTTTCTGCATCTCTGCTCTTTTGTGCCTTATTTCTGCCTATTTTCCCTTTTTTTCTTTATACCATTCTTCCTCCGTTTACCTTTCCCCGCCGCTGCTGCCCCCGCGGCCCCTCCCCCCAGCGCGACCGGCCCAATCCAGCTCCCCCCGCTCCCGCCTCCCAGCTGTCCAGCCCTCCCCGACCCCTACTTAATGGCAGCCACTGCGGGGACAGGCGAGCAAGACCACTGACTCATTGTCAGTGAAATTGCTCTCCCACCCTCGCAGCTCCACCATTAAGTGAGGCCTGCCCCTGCACTCTCGAGTGTTGGTGATCGAGGCCCTCCTCCACCCGAAGGTTTCCCTGCGCCTCATCCCTGGTGGTCCAGTGGACCTCTGTCTCCTTCCTCTCACTCTGCTCTTTCACTCGTTTTCTACCCTTTTTCATCTTTCACCTTTCTGCACTTTTCTGCATCTCTGTTCTTTTGTGCCTTATTTCTGCTCATCTTCCCTTCCTCTCGCTCTGCCCTTTCACTCGTTTTCACTCGTTTTTCTACCCTCTTTTATCTTTCACCTACTGCACTTTTCTGCATCTCTGCTCTTTTGTGCCTTATTTCTGCCTATTTTCCCTTTTTTTCTTTATCCCATATTTCCTCCCTTTACCTTTTCCCGCCGCTGCTGCCCCCGTGGCCCCTCCCCCCCAGCGCGACCGGCCCAATCCAGCTCCCCTCCCCGCTCCCGCCTCCCAGCTCTCCAGCCCTCCCCGACCCCTACTTAATGGCGGCCACTGCGGGGACAGGCGAGCAAGACCACTGACTCATTGTCAGTGAAATTGCTCTCCCACCCTCGCAGCTCCACCATTAAGTGAGGCCTGCCCCTGCACTCTCGAGTGTTGGTGATCGAGGCCCTCCTCCACCCGCAGGTTTCCCTGCGCCTCATCCCTGGTGGTCCAGTGGACCTCTGTCTCCTTCCTCTCACTCTGCTCTTTCACTTGTTTTTCTACCCTTTTTTATCTTTCACCTTTCTGCACTTATCTGCATCTCTGCTCTTTTGTGCCTTATTTCTGCTCATCTTCCCTTCCTCTCGCTCTGCCCTTTCACTCGTTTTCACTCGTTTTTCTACCCTCTTTTATCTTTCACCTTTCTGCACTTTTCTGCATCTCTGCTCTTTTGTGCCTTATTTCTGCCTATTTTCCCTTTTTTTCTTTATCCCATATTTCCTCCCTTTACCTTTCCCCGCCGCTGCTGCCCCCGCGGCCCCTCCCCCCCAGCGCGACCGGCCCAATCCAGCTCCCCTCCCCGCTCCCGCCTCCCAGCTGTCCAGCCCTCCCCGACCCCTACTTAATGGCGGCCACTGCGGGGACAGGCGAGCAAGACCACTGACTCATTGTCAGTGAAATTGCTCTCCCACCCTTGCAGCTCTACCATTAAGTGAGGCCTGCCCCTGCACTCTCGAGTGTTGGTGATCGAGGCCCTCCTCCACCCGCAGGTTTCGCTGCGCCTCATCCCTGGTGGTCCAGTGGACCTCTGTCTCCTTCCTTCCTCTCACTCTGCTCTTTCACTTGTTTTTCTACCCTTTTTTATCTTTCACCTTTCTGCACTTTTCTGCATCTCTGCTCTTTTGTCCCTTATTTCTGCTCATCTTCCCTTCCTCTCGCTCTGCCCTTTCACTCGTTTTCACTCGTTTTTCTACCCTCTTTTATCTTTCACCTTTCTGCACTTTTCTGCATCTCTGCTCTTTTGGGCCTTATTTCTGCCTATTTTCCCTTTTTTTCTTTATCCCATATTTCCTCCCTTTACCTTTCCCCGCCGCTGCTGCCCCCGCGGCCCCTCCCCCCAGCGCGACCGGCCCAATCCAGCTCCCCTCCCAGCTGTCCTAGCTCCTCCCCGACCCCTACTTAATGGCGGCCACTGCGGGGACAGGCGAGCAAGACCACTGACTCATTGTCAGTGAAATTGCTCTCCCACCCTCGCAGCTCCACCATTAAGTGAGGCCTGCCCCTGCACTCTCGAGTGTTGGTGATCGAGGCCCTCCACCACCCGCAGGTTTCCCTGCGCCTCATCCCTGGTGGTCCAGTGGACCTCTGTCTCCTTCCTCTCACTCTGCTCTTTCACTCGTTTTTCTACCCTTTTTTATCTTTCACCTTTCTGCACTTTTCTGCATCTCTGCTCTTTTGTGCCTTATTTCTGCTCATCTTCCCTTCCTCGCGCTCTGCCCTTTCACTCGTTTTCACTCGTTTTTCTACCCTCTTTTATCTTTCACCTACTGCACTTTTCTGCATCTCTGCTCTTTTGTGCCTTATTTCTGCCTATTTTCCCTTTTTTCTTTATCCCATATTTCCTCCCTTTACCTTTCCCCGCCGCTGCTGCCCCCGTGGCCCCTCCCCCCAGCGCGACCGGCCCAATCCAGCTCCCCTCCCCGCTCCCGCCTCCCAGCTGTCCAGCCCTCCCCGACCCCTACTTAATGGCGGCCACTGCGGGGACAGGCGAGCAAGACCACTGACTCATTGTCAGTGAAATTGCTCTCCCACCCTCGCAGCTCCACCATTAAGTGAGGCCTGCCCCTGCACTCTCGAGTGTTGGTGATCGAGGCCCTCCTCCACCCGCAGGTTTCCCTGTGCCTCACCCCTGGTGGTCCAGTGGACCTCTGTCTCCTTCCTCTCACTCTGCTCTTTCACTCGTTTTTCTACCCTTTTTTATCTTTCACCTTTCTGCACTTTTCTGCATCTCTGCTCTTTTGTGCCTTATTTCTGCTCATCTTCCCTTCCTCGCGCTCTGCCCTTTCACTCGTTTTCACTCGTTTTTCTACCCTCTTTTATCTTTCACCTTTCTGCATCTCTGCTCTTTTGTGCCTTATTTCTGCCTATTTTCCCTTTTTTTCTTTATCCCATATTTCCTCCCTTTACCTTTCCCCGCCGCTGCTGCCCCCGCGGCCTCTCCCCCCCAGCGCGACCGGCCCAATCCAGCTCCCCTCCCCGCTCCCAGCTGTCCAGCCCTCCCCGACCCCTACTTAATGGCGGCCACTGCGGGGACAGGCGAGCAAGACCACTGACTCATTGTCAGTGAAATTGCTCTCCCACCCTCGCAGCTCCACCATTAAGTGAGGCCTGCCCCTGCACTCTCGAGTGTTGGTGATCGAGGCCCTCCTACACCCGCAGGTTTCCCTGCGCCTCATCCCTGGTGGTCCAGTGGACCTCTGTCTCCTTCCTCTCACTCTGCTCTTTCACTCGTTTTTCCACCCTTTTTTATCTTTCACCTTTCTGCACTTTTCTGCATCTCTGCTCTTTTGTGCCTTATTTCTGCTCATCTTCCCTTCCTCTCGCTCTGCCCTTTCACTCGTTTTCACTCGTTTTTCTACCCTCTTTTATCTTTCACCTTTCTGCACTTTCCTGCATCTCTGCTCTTTTGTGCCTTATTTCTGCCTATTTTCCCTTTTTTTCTTTATCCCATATTTCCTCCCTTTACCTTTCCCCGCCGCTGCTGCCCCCGCAGCCCCTCCCCCCCAGCACGACCGGCCCAATCCAGCTCCCCTCCCCGCTCCCACCTCCCAGCTGTCCAGCCCTCCCCAACCCCTACTTAATGGCGGCCACTGCGGGGACAGGCGAGCAAGACCACTGACTCATTGTCAGTGAAATTGCTCTCCCACCCTCGCAGCTCCACCATTAAGTGAGGCCTGCCCCTGCCCCTGCACTCTCGAGTGTTGGTGATCGAGGCCCTCCTCCACCCGCAGGTTTCCCTGCGCCTCATCCCTGGTGGTCCAGTGGACCTCTGTCTCCTTCCTCTCACTCTGCTCTTTCACTCGTTTTTCTACCCTTTTTTATCTTTCACCTTTCTGCACTTTTCTGCATCTCTGCTCTTTTGTGCCTTATTTCTGCTCATCTTCCCTTCCTCTCGCTCTGCCCTTTCACTCGTTTTCACTCGTTTTTCTACCCTCTTTTATCTTTCACCTTTCTGCACTTTTCTGCATCTCTGCTCTTTTGTGCCTTATTTCTGCCTATTTTCCCTTTTTTTCTTTATCCCATATTTCCTCCCTTTACCTTTCCCCGCCGCTGCTGCCCCCGCGGCCCCTCCCCCCAGCGCGACCGGCCCAATCCAGCTCCCCTCCCCGCTCCCGCCTCCCAGCTGTCCAGCCCTCCCCGACCCCTACTTAATGGCGGCCACTGCGGGGACAGGCGAGCAAGACCACTGACTCATTGTCAGTGAAATTGCTCTCCCACCCTCGCAGCTCCACCATTAAGTGAGGCCTGCCCCTGCACTCTCGAGTGTTGGTGATCGAGGCCCTCCTCCACCCGCAGGTTTCGCTGCGCCTCATCCCTGGTGGTCCAGTGGACCTCTGTCTCCTTCCTTCCTCTCACTCTGCTCTTTCACTGGTTTTTCTACCCTTTTTTATCTTTCACCTTTCTGCACTTTTCTGCATCTCTGCTCTTTTGTCCCTTATTTCTGCTCATCTTCCCTTCCTCTCGCTCTGCCCTTTCACTCGTTTTCACTCGTTTTTCTACCCTCTTTTATCTTTCACCTTTCTGCACTTTTCTGCATCTCTGCTCTTTTGTGCCTTATTTCTGCCTATTTTCCCTTTTTTTCTTTATCCCATATTTCCTCCCTTTACCTTTCCCCGCCGCTGCTGCCCCCGCGGCCCCTCCCCCCCAGCGCGACCGGCCCAATCCAGCTCCCCTCCCCGCTCCCAGCTGTCCTGCCCTACCCGACCCCTACTTAATGGCGGCCACTGCGGGGACAGGCGAGCAAGACCACTGACTCATTGTCAGTGAAATTGCTCTCCCACCCTCGCAGCTCCACCATTAAGTGAGGCCTGCCCCTGCACTCTCGAGTGTTGGTGATCGAGGCCCTCCACCACCCGCAGGTTTCCCTGCGCCTCATCCCTGGTGGTCCAGTGGACCTCTGTCTCCTTCCTCTCACTCTGCTCTTTCACTCGTTTTTCTACCCTTTTTTATCTTTCACCTTTCTGCACTTTTCTGCATCTCTGCTCTTTTGTGCCTTATTTCTGCTCATCTTCCCTTCCTCGCGCTCTGCCCTTTCACTCGTTTTCACTCGTTTTTCTACCCTCTTTTATCTTTCACCTACTGCACTTTTCTGCATCTCTGCTCTTTTGTGCCTTATTTCTGCCTATTTTCCCTTTTTTCTTTATCCCATATTTCCTCCCTTTACCTTTCCCCGCCGCTGCTGCCCCCGTGGCCCCTCCCCCCCAGCGCGACCGGCCCAATCCAGCTCCCCTCCCCGCTCCCGCCTCCCAGCTGTCCAGCCCTCCCTGACCCCTACTTAATGGCGGCCACTGCGGGGACAGGCGAGCAAGACCACTGACTCATTGTCAGTGAAATTGCTCTCCCACCCTCGCAGCTCCACCATTAAGTGAGGCCTGCCCCTGCACTCTCGAGTGTTGGTGATCGAGGCCCTCCTCCACCCGCAGGTTTCCCTGTGCCTCACCCCTGGTGGTCCAGTGGACCTCTGTCTCCTTCCTCTCACTCTGCTCTTTCACTCGTTTTTCTACCCTTTTTTATCTTTCACCTTTCTGCACTTTTCTGCATCTCTGCTCTTTTGTGCCTTATTTCTGCTCATCTTCCCTTCCTCGCGCTCTGCCCTTTCACTCGTTTTCACTCGTTTTTCTACCCTCTTTTATCTTTCACCTTTCTGCATCTCTGCTCTTTTGTGCCTTATTTCTGTCTATTTTCCCTTTTTTTCTTTATCCCATATTTCCTCCCTTTACCTTTCCCCGCCGCTGCTGCCCCCGCGGCCTCTCCCCCCCAGCGCGACCGGCCCAATCCAGCTCCCCTCCCCGCTCCCAGCTGTCCAGCCCTCCCCGACCCCTACTTAATGGCGGCCACTGCGGGGACAGGCGAGCAAGACCACTGACTCATTGTCAGTGAAATTGCTCTCCCACCCTCGCAGCTCCACCATTAAGTGAGGCCTGCCCCTGCACTCTCGAGTGTTGGTGATCGAGGCCCTCCTCCACCCGCAGGTTTCCCTGCACCTCATCCCTGGTGGTCCAGTGGACCTCTGTCTCCTTCCTCTCACTCTGGTCTTTCACTCGTTTTTCTACCCTTTTTTATCTTTCACCTTTCTGCACTTTTCTGCATCTCTGCTCTTTTGTCCCTTATTTCTGCTCATCTTCCCTTCCTCTCGCTCTGCCCTTTCACTCGTTTTCACTCGTTTTTCTACCCTCTTTTATCTTTCACCTTTCTGCACTTTTCTGCATCTCTGCTCTTTTGTGCCTTATTTCTGCCTATTTTCCCTTTTTTTCTTTATCCCATATTTCCTCCCTTTACCTTTCCCCGCCGCTGCTGCCCCCGCGGCCCCTCCCCCCAGCGCGAACGGCCCAATCCAGCTCCCCTCCCCGTTCCCGCCTCCCAGCTGTCCAGCCCTCCCCGACCCCTACTTAATGGCGGCCACTGCGGGGACAGGCGAGCAAGACCACTGACTCATTGTCAGTGAAATTGCTCTCCCACCCTCGCAGCTCCACCATTAAGTGAGGCCTGCCCCTGCACTCTCGAGTGTTGGTGATCGAGGCCCTCCTCCACCCGAAAGTTTCCCTGCGCCTCATCCCTGGTGGTCCAGTGGACCTCTGTCTCCTTCCTCTCACTCTGCTCTTTCACTCGTTTTTCTACCCTTTTTCATCTTTCACCTTTCTGCACTTTTCTGCATCTCTGTTCTTTTGTGCCTTATTTCTGCTCATCTTCCCTTCCTCTCGCTCTGCCCTTTCACTCGTTTTCACTCGTTTTTCTACCCTCTTTTATCTTTCACCTTTCTGCACTTTTCTGCATCTCTGCTCTTTTGTGCCTTATTTCTGCCTATTTTCCCTTTTTTTCTTTATCCCATATTTCCTCCCTTTACCTTTCCCCGCCGCTGCTGTCCCCGCAGCCCGTCCCCCCCAGCGCGACCGGCCCAATTCAGCTCCCCTCCACGCTCCCAGCTGTCCAGCCCTCACCGACCCCTACATAATGGCGGCCACTGCGAAGGCGCGTCAAAGGCAAGCCCATCTGCGCCCGTCCGCGACCGCGACCAGCGCCAGGAACCCTGGACCTCCGCCCCACCAACGCTACGACCCAGCAGCACTCCACGCACTCAACCCAGGCCGCAACAACAACTGCAAGCTAGCATCACCAGCCGACTCCCACGGACCCTTCAGCTGTCACCGCTGCGGCACACCTGCAGCACTGCCAAGAACACGGATCCAGCACAACCCGCCCACAAGAACACAACCGAACCGAAGACCCTGCAATGCATCCTCCTCAACGTCCGATCCCTCCACAAACACGCCACAGAAATCTGGGACCTCCTCGATAGCACCACCCCGGACGTAGCGTTCTTCACCGAAACCTGGACCATCACCACCTTGGGACCAGACATCGCCATCGCCATCCCCATCCCCCAAGGATACAAGATCTCCAGGAAGGACCGCCCCACCCGCCCAGGAGGAGGAATTGCCATCGTCCACAAATCCAGCCTCCATCTGAGCACACTCCCTGACGAGCCCACAGAACTGATGGAACACCTTCACTTCAATATACTGGCCAGCCCCACCGCCACCCTCCGAGGAACCCTCATCTACCGACCCCCTGGACCCCGCGGACCCTTCGCCAACTCCATCACGGACATTATCTCCCCACAGGCCATCGCATCCACCAACTACACCCTGCTGGGAGACCTCAACTTCCACCTCGACAACCAACTGGACCCCAACACCACACCCCTCCTGGACAACCTCCACAACATTGGACTGCGCCAGATCGTGACCGAGCCCACGCACTCAGCAGGACACACTCTCGACCCCCTCTTCACTACAGGAAACTCCATCACCTTCAGCCACACCACCGAACTCCCATGGACCGACCATCGTTGCGTCCACTTCACCTTCAGAACACCCACCATCCACAGACACCAGCACCTGCTTCCACGAAGAAACTGGACCAAAATCACCGACGACCAGCTCACCTCCTCACTCAACAACTCCACCCCAACCATCGCGGAAAACGACGACCCCAACACCGCAGCCCGAACCATGCATTAATGGATCTCGGACAGCACCAACACCATAGCCCCCCTCAAGAAAAACAACAATACCCGCGCCAAGAAAGCCAGATGGTTTACCACCGAACTTCGAGAGTCCAGAAGCACATGCCGCCGCCTCGAAAAGGCCTGGAGGAACACCAAATCCACAGAAGCCCACGACAACTTCAGAGCCGCCACCAACGCCCACCATCAACTCATCAGAGAAACGAGGAAAAAGCGATTGAAGACAGAATCTCCACCCACGCGCACAACAGCAAGGAACTCTTCAGCATCATCAAGGAGTTCGCCCAACCCACTAGCGAGTCTACCGACATCCCTCCCTCACAAGACCTCTGCGACAAACTCAGCACCTTTTTCCACCACAAAATCAAGAGCATCTACGACAACTTCGACGAAGACAACCAACACACTGAACCCTCACCAACCACCCCCGACACCCGGAAACCAGTGATTGACGACTGGACAGCCCTCACCACCGAAGACACACTGAAGACAATGAAGTCAATCCACTCAGGGGCCCCCACGGACCCCTGCCCCCACCACATCTTCAACAGAGCCGCCGACACCATCGCACCCATGCTCCGCCACACCATCAACCGCTCCCTGGCGACCGCCTCGTTCCCCGACGACTGGAAACATGCCGAGGTCAACCCCCTCCTAAAGAAACCCTCAGCGGACCCCACCGACCTCAAAAACTACAGACCCATCTCCCTGCTCCCGTTCCCAGCGAAAGTCATCGAGAAAGCCATCAACAGCCAACTCGCCACATTCATTGAAGAACACAACATCCTCGACTCCTCCCAATCCGGCTTCAGAAAAAACCACAGTACGGAAACTGCCCTCCTCGCTGCAACAGACGACATCCGCACCCTACTGGACAAAGGAGAAACAGTAGCCCTCATCCTCCTCGACCTATCAGCGGCGTTCGACACAGTCTCCCACCGCACCCTAATACGCAGACTCTACGACGCAGGAATCCAGGACAAGGCCCTCAACTGGATCCGCTCCTTCCTCTCCGGCTGGACGCAGCGGGTCAGACTCCCCCCTTTCCTCTCGGACCCCACACCTACCACCTGCGGAGTCCCCCAGGGCTCCTCCCTCAGCCCGACGCTCTTCAACGTCTACATGGCTCCACTCGCCCCCATCGTCAGAACCTACGGACTCAACATCGTGTCATATGCAGACGACACCCAGCTCATCCTCTCCCTATCCAACGAGCCCAACACCGCCAGACGCAACTTTCGAGAAGGCATGGAAGCCGTCGCTAAATGGATGAAAAACAGCTGCCTACAACTAAACACCAACAAAACAGAAGTACTCATCATGGGCCCAAACCCCGATGCCTGGAGCGACACCTGGTGGCCCCCCGCCCTTGGAAACCCGCCAACCCCCAGGGACCACGCACGCAACCTGGGAATCATCCTGGACTCCGAGCTCAAAATGGACCGCCAGATCAACTCTGTCTCGTCTTCCTGCTTCCACACCCTCCGCCTCCTTCGTAAGACCTTCAAATGGATCCCCCTCGAACACCGAAAGACCGTCACTCACGCCCTGGTCACCAGCAGACTCGACTACGGCAACGCAGTCTACGCCGGAGTAAACAAAAACCTCACCCGCAAGCTACAGAACATCCAGAACGCTGCCGCAAGACTGGTCCTCAACCTGCCAAAACACTGCCACATCTCCCAGCACCTGCGCACACTCCACTGGCTCCCTGTCGAGGCGAGAATCACCTTCAAGATGCTCACCCACGCACACAAAGCCCTCCACGGCACCGGACCAGCATACCTGAACAGCCGACTCAAATTCCATGCACCCCAAAGGACCCTACGATCAGCCCAGCTCTCCTACGCCGTCGTCCCCCGCACCAGAAAGACCAGATCGGGAGGCCGCTCCTTCTCCTTCCTCACGGCCAAAGCATGGAACGCCCTTCCGCTCCACCTCAGACAGACAACATCGCTCCCCATCTTCGCAAGAAACCTCAAAACCTGGCTCTTCGACAGACCCCCTCCTTGATGGATGGAACCTGCACCCCACCCCTAGCGCCTTGAGACCCTTACGGGTGAGTAGTCGCGCTTTAACAAACCCCTGATTGGATGATTGATATGACCTCTTCTGTAATCCCAAAGTGTCCCAGCAGGGCACAAACAAATTATACTTAAGCACCAGTGAACACATAAATAATACATCCTTTGACATGTTGTCCAAGGGATCCCTCAAGAACACAAACCTTTGCCAAAAAAAAAAAAAAGCAGAGAGACATTAGGGCAAGGGAAAACGGCCTGATGGACCCGATCATTCGTCCCTACACAACCTATATTTCTTTAGACAAATAATGAAAAATGTGCCATAGAATATGCTGTTTGATCCCATGTTTTAACAATGTCTGAAACAGCCATCACCTAAACTACGCACTCTTAGTACATCAGCCACTGTTCACAAGCCCTAAGATTTTGGTTAAATAATGCAGCTGGCTAAAGGGGAGTAGGGATGGGGTGGGAGAGAGCCCGGGTAAGCATTTTTAAAGGTATGGTAATGGTCAGGAACAGTAGCCTTCTAGCAATAGCAGGCGTAGAACCTTTAGTTTCCAAGCTAACAAGGCCAGGATAAAACATTAATCATTATATCGCTATGACACCGGTGACGTCCACCTTTTGATTACCCAAATGTGGCAAGTGAAAATAGATGCGCACTTCTTCGAATAATGAATCTGTGAACATTTGAATGTATCTTTGCTGCACACGTTATTCGAATTAAGGGGGACCACAGAGGAAATAGGATGTTGCAATAATATGCATAAATTATATATTTTCTCATTTGTGCCTCACGCAGTTGCAGAACAGGGATGCCAGGGGGGCCCTTGTGCAAATGTTCTGTGGATTCTGACTTAGTCCATGAAAGGGACCCCACACTGGGCTTCAGAAGCAGGAGCATGTTGTTCAGCATGCACCAGTTCCAAGGTAGGTAATCTCTTTAGGCAAGGTCCATATTTGCGTGGGTTACTCATTTGCTCTTTGTGTACTTAGTAAATAATTGGAATCAGCAGGACCTGCGGGAAATGGAAACTGGTAAACACCCGTATGTGAGAGGAAGGGGGTATAAATTCACCTTTGAGCCCTAAAACAGGCTGCCAGAAGTCCCCAACTTCCGTCAGAATGGCACCTCTTTGCATACTTCTTGTCTTGGCTGCCCTGGTATTGGCTGAAACGGCACCTGTGGTAGGTACTTTTTTTGAGATCTGTGTTTTCTCAGATTTTCTTAAGACCAAGCCACTCATTACTTGGGGCAGTCAGCAAAACATGCGGGGGAATCACCTTGCAGTGATTCGCATTGTGTGCCTGACTCGCAAAGGTAAACTTACTCTTTAGGGTGCCTTTACGATTTTTTGTAATTCAAAAAGCTATTTTACGCATAGTATCTTTACGATTGCCTATCTTTTTATGTGAGGAGTCTCCGCCATGAGTGCGGAGACTCTGGAGTAGTAAAGGTACTACTCATAAAATTGCTTTGTGAATTGCAAAACATCGTAAACTTACACAACAGTGTACGTTGACATTTGTAAATCAGACCCACTGTGTATTACTGCCGCCTTCGACCATGCCTGGTTTAGCACATATATCCAAAGTGTTGCACATAACAGGGTATCTCATCGCTTGCTGGTTGGCAGCTGGCCCTGGGTCTCAGGTTATTGACTTTGGGCGTAGAAGTGGCTCTTGCTGTACCTTCTAATGGTGACCATCGAGTCCTTGAGGTTTTGGTTAAAGTAAAGCAGTGAGTTACTGTTTGATTGCCGATACTTTTTGGAACAGTATGCAGTTGTTGTCCAGAAGATTCAATGGTTCAAAGCTAGCATTAGGAAGCCACAAGACAAAACTCGCTCCCACGAAAACATTTTAGTTCCACCGGTTGGAAAATTGAACCCCGCTGTTGCAATAATGCATTATGCCAGGGGACGTCTGCAACCATGAAACCATATGTTCTACAGGCAGGGTCATCTGAGACTACATCCTCGTGAGCATCATAAAAATGTAATGCACATAACTTACCTCGGATCCTAGGGGATCATGTGAAACTATCGTTTCGGTTTAGTTATGGGGATGTCTGATTCTGACTTTAAATTTTTGTGCTTAATACAGAAAGTTCACAAAAAGCATGGTCTGTCCTGCATCTGATCTGTGGTCACTGATTACAGACCTTTTACAGCCTTGATTTGTGACTTTGCCACTAAAAGCAGTAGTCACCTTTTTACCTATGCATGTGGTATGTATGCAGATGCATAGGGTGCAATATTGTATTTGCTATTACTGTTGAGAGAGGGGAAGGGCCATTACTCACAAGTGGTGAAGCCTCGAATGAGTCATGATGCCCCTCTTCCCCCTCAACAATGGTAATAAATAGTCTATTATACTTCATGCTTGGTTTATGCCAGACTGTCTTTTTCCCCCTGTGCAATAATTATTAACAAATAGGTGCATAGCTTTAACCAGAGCACAAAGGGTTAAATCTATGCAGTGTGATAAAATTCCAAAAACTAAGCAGTGTGTGAATAGCTCCAGTTGTTTTCTTCAGTGGGAGGATTCTACAGTGCAGAACCTGTTTTATAAATCTATACAGTCACGTTTGCGACCGGTGAAATGCATTTTGCCATGTACAAGAGGCAAAATGCGACTCGGTTACTTGTTACCAAATCGCATTCTGCTTTTGCGATTCGGTATTAGGAAGAGGTGTGTTTAGGGCGTCCCTTCCTAATACCAAAAAGCACTGGTATGTCTAAATGTTTTTGCGACCAAAATGCGTTTGCAAACCATTCATAATTTACCAACTCCGTATAGGCGGCGGTAACCCATTTGCAAAAGGGAAGGGGTCCGACCCCTTTGTGAATGTGGGTGAAAACATTTTTTAAGAGCAGACCGTGGTCTCACGGACCACTCCCTACTCTTAAAAAATGAAAAGAAAACCTTTCATTTTTATTTTTGTAATGCAGCCCGTTTTCCTTTAAGGGAACCAGACTGCATTACAAAAAAAATATGTTGCTTTATTTAAAAAGCAATCACAGCCTTGTTTGTCTGCTGACCCCAGCAGGCCACCGTCCCTGTGATTGTAGCCATTCCCAATGGGTCGCAAATTACGACCTACCTCATGAATATTGATGAGGCAGGTCCATTTGCGACCCATTGGGAATCACAAACAGTGCGGCCAGCCCCCCCCTTTCCACCCCCAATCACGGATTGTGGAGAAATTTGTTTCACACACAGTAAGTTGCTCTCACTACTGGTTTGGAACGTCCTTATGTTTAGCTACATGTTTGGAGGTTTTTTTACGCCCCTTTCTTCTTCTTTCTCTCGCCTCTGACATTTAGGAGCTTACGGGCCCATCTTGTTTACCCTACAGCCCGATTCGTCATGCTTTTCCTTTTTGGTAATTACTCCTTGATTTTAATACAATAATACATTTCTCACGTTCGCATCACCGGACTAATGCTTGGAATTTGATTATTCCTAGGTGCTTGTCCTTCTAACAAGTCCCCCCCTTGGTCCTGATGAAGACCCCCCAATAAGGCGGAAATTACCTTTATGCTTACAGGGGTCGAAACGTCGACATTTGAGTTTTTTATTTTTCAAACGGAGGCGACAGAGAATGTGTATCTGTGCCTGCAACATTGTGTTATGATCTGTCATATATGTTTTTTTTGCCAAACATTTGGCTGGATAGGTTCAAAATTCTTTAATGTATATAACGCACATTACCTTCCCTTTCTTCCTCACCATCACTTTATCTTTCCCAAACACTTACCTTTCCCTTCTTGAGCACCAATACTATGTAAAGTTAGGACTTGGATTGCCTTTTCAGTTTGATTTATTCCTGTGATATCCATTATGTGATGAAATAAAATCACATTTGCACTTGAGCCTTTTGTTAGGGTGATGCCTTATCGTTTTTCCTTAATGTATGTTTAATTCTACTGTTTTTCATATCTAAGTGTAATTGATTCACCACTGTGACCATCCACTTCTGTACCATTGTATACCCGGGTCCAGTGGTCTTACGGGTTACCCCATTGATATATAACTCTCTGTCGTGCAGGTCTGACCTGCGAGGGTATTTTTTCATGATTTTAATTTGTTCAAGCATGTCAGAGAACGAGACCTTTTCCTACACCGAGGATTACATTAATAGGTTGATTCAGGGTCAGTCCAACACCCTTTTCCTTTCATCTAATACCCCCAATATAGATTGTTCTCCAAATGAAAAAATCAGCAAACTAGAGAGGTTGGAAAAGAAATTAGTCAGGACCAGATTGCACGGCCACCTTCTCACGAAATATTTACAGGCTAACATTATACCAGTGGTGCTGCAAGTCAAGAACGAGCCAGCAATCTTTGTTGATATTCCAAAGTTGAAAGAGGGCTTCAGTTATGTGGCGAATAACTGTTTGCGCCATTGGATGGTGCTTGGCATAGAAACTGCGTTGGAGCAAGTTGAGAAACTGCTAAAAGAAATAACCGACCTAAAGCGTGAAATCTCTGAAGACTCGGCCCTAACCAATGCTAAGGAAGCTCTAGAACGCCTAGAGAAAATGGTCAAGGAATTTGATACCAACACACAGGCCAAGAAACTGGAAAAACTCTCTAAGGACATTCGGTTTTATGATAAGAAACTAACATATCCTTACCTCCAGGAGGATTATTTCAAACAGGATTCACAAGGGCGTTTTTCCAACAGAGGCAGGGGGGGATACAGAGGCTATCAACGTTTCACGACCTTCTCTGAGTCCTCTGGATCCAACAGTACAGGGAGTGAGAGCGAACAACCGGGCCCAAGTTCAGGGTACCAATACCAGGACAGTTGGTATCAACCGCAACCAGGACCGTCTTTTTTAGAAGACGCACAATGGAGACCCCCCAGAGGAAGAAACTACAAGTGGAACAGGGGTCAACCACGGGGTCCCCTGACATAAGGCCAGAGTTGGGACGGTGGGAGACAACGGGGCCAGAACCACAAGCAGGTGCGGTTCCCACAGGAGAACCACGGGGAGAGTCAGACGCGTCGTCGGGTCTACAAGTGGTAACCACACCGAAGAACCCGATTATCAACCTGTCTTCCCATGTGCTCACAAATGACAAAACTAAGGTTTTGAGTAAGGGCCTATCTTTTGTACCTACTAGATACCCCAACCAATTCAACATCAAAACTGAACTCCATCGCTTCTTTCGCAAAGTCAGGCTGAGGTATTACTTCAGGCATTCAACCTCCACGCCCTCGCCATCCCACACGGGCCTCAGGGTTCCTTCGACGTTTATGCCACCTACCCAGATGATGTCCCACAAGAATATGACATATGAAAGCATGGTACTCAAGGATGCTTTGAAGATATGTACCACCAAACAATATGTCAAACATAACGTTACGGCCGCAGAACGAGAGGCGCTGAGTTCGCTCAAGAACAACAAATTGATTGTGATTAAGCCGGCCGACAAGGGCGGAGCCATCGTGGTTCAAGACACCGATGATTACAAGAAGGAGATATACTCCCAACTGAGGGACGGTGTCAGCTATACAAGGCTCAACGCGGACCCTACAAAGAACATCAGCAAAGTGATCTCACAGATTACGAAGTCAGGCAGAGATGTCGGCTTCCTATCTGATTTGGAATATAACTATCTCAACCAGAGCCAACCCCGTCTCCCTACCATCTACACCTTACCCAAGGTACACAAAAACCTAGAACAACCACCGGGACGACCCATTGTCTCCGGCTGTGGGTCTGTGCTCGAACCCCTGAGTAAATTTGTGGATTTCTTTCTAAAACCCTTAGCGGAGAATACAAGGTCCTACCTCCATGATACTATGGAAGTGATCAACTTGGTGGATGAGATGCCCTTCGATCTGGAATCTCAAATCTTGATCACCATGGACATTGTGTCACATTACACAAGTATTCCGCAACGCCCTGCCCTTGAAGTGATCTGGAAAGCATTGGGCGGAAGACCCCATCCATAATTGATCCCTACAGAATTCATCGTCCAATTGTTGGAAATTGCGATGATGAAGAATTTCTTCCTTTTTCAGGGAGAATACCACCTGCAGACCAAGGGAGTTGCAATGGGCGCCAGCTTCGCCCCGGATCTGGCAATCCTATTCATGGATAATTTTGAGGGGGAGTTCATCTACAGCTAACACAACTCGTTCAGGAATCAGGTGACACACTGGAAACGTTATATAGACGACATGCTGCTAATTTGGTCAGGCAGCTCAACAGAACTCCTAACGTTCTTTGACTGGATCAATGGGAGATCCAATGATATTAAGTTCACCATCCACTGGGATAAACATACAATCGACTTCCTAGATATATCTTTACACCACTCTGTATAGAAAACCAACGGAGAGAAACACACTGTTGAGATATGGGAGCCACCACCTGAGAGGCTTACGAGATAACCTACCTTTTGACCAGTTCCTGAGGATCAGGAGGAACTGCTCACGGAAGGAAGATTTCTTTGATGAATCCGATAACCTCATCACCCGTCTGGTTGAGCGTGGCTACCCCAAAAGGATGGTCAAACGAGCAAGGAAGCGAGCTTGGTTCAACCCAAGGGATGTACTCCTTACGCCCAAACAACGCTCAACGGATACCCTGGACAGGATGATCTGCATCACAACCTTCAATACGAGGACCAACGAGATCAAACAAATTGTCAATAGACATTGGAAACTGGTTGCGGATGACCTGGAGATACCCAATCCTCCCATGCACTCTTTCAAGAAAGGCAAGAACGTAAGAGATTACGTAGTAAGATCACTCCTGGAAACACCACCACAACCCACCATTCAAACCCTGTGGCGGTTACCAGATATCATCGGTCACTACAAATGTGGCAAATGTAAAGCTTGTAAATTAACCATTGAAACCAAGCAGTTTTGCTTCCAAGAACACAAGATTGACTTAAAAGCACATACGAACTGCAACACATCTGATGTAATCTATGCAATCCTGTGCCCCTGTGAAAAGATCTACATTGGACAAACGAGACAGCAGGTCAAGGCACGGATACTACAACATTGTAGTAGGATCAGATGTGGTACCACAGGTGCGCCACTTGTTGATCATTTCCAGACTTTGGGCCATCACCCAGAATCCATTAGATGGGTAGTCCTAGAAAAAATCACACTTAGGATCCGGGGTGGTGATCTGAATTCCATTCTTAATGTAAGGGAATGCAAATGGATGGACTCTTTTGACACTGTCCGTAATGGCCTTAATGAACTAGATGCCACGTATGCACAACTCTCGTGTTTAGGCAGTGACTGATTACTCATGTGCCATCTCTGTGATACAGTCGTTCTCACATGATTTTTAAGTTGTACGTCTGTGCTCATTACTATCGCAAATCTTTTGTTCTGTTATGGACTACCATCGCCACGATTCATATAGATCGTTCACATTTGATTTTTCATCTGCATGTCTATATAATCTATTATTGACAACTTCTGTAAAGCCCTGTTTTATTAAGCCTCTCCTGCGTTTCCCTGACATCTCCAATGTTTAGTATTTTGTTTAGACTGTACGCCGGCAAACCACCACTGATGGACAGCCATCTGTATCCATTAATGTTGTCTGACTGTAAATATTTGCATACTCGACGCTATGCACTCACTGGCAGCATCCAGCGACTTTCTCTGTAACGTGCTCGACGTACATGTCACCCCACGCGTTATAAGAGTGCTACAGCACCAAAGCAAGCTGCCACTCTGATTGATTCAGAGCAGTTGCCAGGTATGGACCGTGCGTCTCTTTCGGAACTTAACCATCTAGCACGCTTGGAGGCACCCTGCGATTCCCCCCCTCTCACTTGTAATCAGAGTTTCCCTATCTGGGGTTTCACTTTAGAGCGCCCTACGTTGAAGCTGTAGTCTTTTTCCCTCGCTCGTTGGCTTTAATTCAGCCAGATTTGCGGACACTCCCATTACTCGTAAATTTACCACGGATGTGTTTTCACACCATCTCACGAAGCAACTGTAGCCGCTGTCACCCGTCTGCAGACTCGTGCCGCTACTCCTGCCCTTATTTGCCGATATTTCCACGGCACCTTATCATGACCGACCAGACACCTCCCATCGCTAGCTCGCCAGTGCCCATCATCAACTCACTCGCTCATTGCCCAGTGCGATTTATCATCCCTTTCATTAGGATACCTGGGTCATTTTTAATTTTCATAACTCACTTGCTCATTTACTGCTGCGATCACGTGTTCTCCGACCTAGCACTAACACGGCCAGCCTGTCAATCCCCACCATCAGCATTTTTTCTCACATAAGTTATCCGTTAATGTGGTATGTAATTCGTGCCAACACTCCGTGTAACTATCCTTTGGTCTTTTAATCAGGTTACTCATCAACCCATGCTGTTTTCACTCGTGCGACCAGCCCCCCCCTTTCCACCCCCAATCACGGATTGTGGAGAAATTTGTTTCACACACAGTAAGTCGCTCTCACTACTGGTTTGGAACGTCCTTATGTTTAGCTACATGTTTGGAGGTTTTTTTACGCCCCTTTCTTCTTCTTTCTCTCGCCTCTGACATTTAGGAGCTTACGGGCCCATCTTGTTTACCCTACAGCCTGATTCGTCATGCTTTTCCTTTTTGGTAATTACCCCTTGATTTTAATACAATAATACATTTCTCACGCTCGCATCACTGGACTAATGCTTGGAATTTGATTATTCCTAGGTGCTTGTCCTTCTCACAAGTCCACCCTTTGGTCCTGATGAAGACCCCCCAATAAGGCGGAAATTACTTTTATGCTTACAGGGGTCGAAACGTCGACATTTGAGTTTTTTATTTGTCAAACTGAGGCGACAGAGAATGTGTATCTGTGCCTGCAACATTGTGTTATGATCTGTCATATATGTTTTTTTGCCAAACATTTGGCTGGATAGGTTCAAAATTCTTGAATGTATATAATGCACATTACCTTTCCTTTCTTCCTCACCATCACTTTATCTTTCCCAAGCACTTACCTTTCCCCTCTTGAGCACCAATACTATGTAAAGTTAGGACATGGATTGCCTTTTCAGTTTGATTTATTCCTGTGATATCCAATATGCGATGAGATAAAATCACATTTGCACTTGAGCCTTTTGTTAGGGTGATGCCTTATCGTTTTTCCTCAATGTATGTTTAATGTTACTGTTTTTCATATCTAAGTGTAATTGATTCACCACTGTGACCATCCACTTCTGTACCAAAGTCTAATGAAGGCCATATGGACCGTGCTGCGAAAAGTGGGGCTTCTAGCTTTGCAATGGGTGGAGCTGCTAGACGTGTGCTTCGTAAATGAAAATAATGGGACATTGGTCCTCAAGATGATTTTTGGTTCAAAACGTGGACACACATTTTTTTAATGAAACCCTTAGGCAACAAGTCAAAAAGCATGTCAAATGTTTAACACTGTAATAAAGAAATATATGCTTTTTCTGCTTTTTTCAATCCATCCGTCAATGTGCACAGTTTTAATGGCAGCAACACTTTGAGAAGGGAATTTTAGGACAGGTCTATCTTTTTATGTGCGAAGTTCTCGTCCCCGGAGTCTCAGCAGTCGTAAAGTTACTATTAAATCACTGAAAAAGAGTAGACTTACACAAACTTGTAAGCTTACCTTTGTGAATCAGGCCCAGAATCTTTACAGTGTAGACCACAAAAAGATAAGTGGTAGGCCTCATAACTATGGGCTGTCCTAACATATTTTTGCATTCTCTTTATGTTTTAAGGTTGACACTGCCCAGGAGACTAACAATTCGAAATCCCCTTTGTCAGTGAAAATTCTGGATGCCGCCTTTGGAAAGCCTGCAAACAACATGATTGTTGAAGTATATAAGCAGACTGAAAATGGGAGCTGGAGTCTTTTTGCCTCTGGGTAAGTTGCAGTTTACAGAAAAAAAGATATTTACGGACAGTGCTGAATGTGTGATTTGCACAGATCAGAAAAAATATACATACAGGAAGTACTCTTTAAGAAATATCGGTGAGACATGGTTAAATATCCATTTGCGGCAGTAAAAGGAATACTCTATATTAGGAATGTGCGAAATCCCAGTGTGGAAAGTGAAACGTGGAAAGTTCATGCATTTTTGTTTTTGCACGTGGAGTGGAATTACACTAGCTCAAACTGCTTGGTGGGCAGAAAAAAACCCCAAAAGCACAGTTGGTCTTGAGGCACTAAGGTAAATGCAGGTGTCACAGTCAAGCTCCCCTTCTGGGGAAGTACCTATAAAGAGCATTGTCAGGAGCAGTGGTGGCTGGTAATTCGAGGGGGGGGACAAGCAGGGCACCCACAGACAAAAATACACTCACCCATCTACATGCACATTCACTCACACCCCCATGCAATCACAAGCGTGCACAGATACACCCATTATTCACAAGCACACACACAGACCCATTTATAGCATGTGCGCACAAACACAAATATATTCATACATACACACATACACGCACACACCAATCATTAAAAAAAACAACTTGCCAGCTGCACCGGTGATCTCGGGCGGCAGCAGGGAAGCCTCCGAGGTTCCTGAGGGGTGGGGCTGCCGCCTCCCCAGGTCAGCCAGAGAGGGGAGGCAGCAGTCCCTTATTCATCACAGAGTGGGATTGGGTCAGTAAAAGTTGCTGGCTCCATCCCAGCCTGTGACGAGGTGTCACTGATTGACACTCGGCCCTGGGCACTTTAGGGCTTAAAACTGAAGTGCCCAGGACGAGGCTATCAGTGACGCTCCCCCTCGTCATGAGAGGAAGGACCTTGCAGTGCCTTGTTGGACTAAGGAGGTCACGCCCACAGGACTGTGATATTTTCAGCCCGGCTAGGTTCAGCTTAAGCAGCCAGGCACCTGCGCATTTAGTGCATGTATAGCACTTGGCTGCCTGACCTGAATATAAAGAGCCTCTGTCAGGCTGAACTTTGCTCAGCCTGACAAACAATCTTCATGTCTGCCAAAAGGCGGTGGGGGGCATGCACCCTTAGAGACGGACTGCTGCTCGTCAGGGGCCTGCCAGTATATTCATATAAACTGATTACCATTAGGGTAATGACAATGGCAAGCCCCTAACAATGCAGGGAAAAACAAGAATTCTTGTTGGGGAGAGGATGTGGCCTTATGGCTAGACTGGTCGACCTCGAAGCTGGGGAACCAGGTTCGAGTCTTGGCAGGGACTCTCAACATCCTGTAATTCTGGGCAAATCACTTAATCTCCCCATGCCCAACAAAAAAATTAATGTGTCCGTCTGTAACGCAACTGGTTCTCACATAAAGCACTCTGATACCTTTGGGTCAAGTTTGCGATATATAGAACTCTGAGGTGAAGAATTCCTCCTTCCTTGCATTCATCTATGCTAGGATGGATTAATTAATGTTTTACAGAGCATTCCTCCCTTTTTAGGTCTCGCCTAGCGTTGCAGCGCGAATGCGCTGCCATCGCTTTGCGAGGCAGGCAGTATACACTATAGTGTGGAAGCTTCGTGGAAGCTCCTCCCACTCTCCGGCCCATCTTCTTCATTGTCTTAGGTTATAAATGCTGCCTTCCGATTGGTTTTAAGCTTGTTAGTCCCTCCCCATGACAGCCATGTCAGTCATTTGTATCCTTCCATGGCTACTGGCCCCTTCACTGCACAGACTACTTTCTTCCTGTCCCTCCCTACGCCCCCTCCCGCAGTCCGTGACTTCTTGGGGCCCCCTACCCCCCTCACGTGCACTCCCGGTCGTGCTCGTGCCTTCTCACGCCCGCCCCTCCCGTTTTCAATGCAATAGGTCTCGCGTAAATGCGAGTCCTTTTGCATTGCCAATGCTTGTTATGACTGCCATTCACAAAAGCATCTGAAGGGCGTTGCAGCAGCGTGCATCCTGTTTACAAGAGGCAGGATGAGTCCAACACCAGACAATTATAGCAACTCTCTGTAAAATATTTAGCATTAGGTACCCATCATAAGCGGTGTCAGGATCTGGAATGAAATATGCATGACGGTATGTCAGATTTCAGCCTTGCACTGCACAGCCTGTACGGCTGCTCTGCTGGTATTTCCCCGGGGAAGTGTTATTAAACTAAAATGCAATAGAATTGTCTCTGTGGCAACGAGGAAACCCGCAATAAAATGCCGCAACTGTTTACATCAGCCCTGCACCTTTTCTTCAACTCGCGGGAAACAAATGCTAAATCATCGCGAGCTTGTGATGTTTAATTGAGAAACTGACGAGTCTGTCTGGCTTTCCTGGGCGAGGCAGGACGCACACAAGCCAGATGTCTTTAAAGAGACCTTTTTATTCGATGTAACATAAATCTTGCTGATTTTCACCCATTAACCAAAGCTGTATCCGAGTGTCCTAAGTTTAAAACGGTCGGGCAACTCAACAAGCATTGGCATAGCCAATAGGTCTCGCCTTTGGGACCATATAAATTTAGCCATGCAGCAGACTTCTTTAATTGTTACAATTACAGGCCACATGTAGCCACAAGATGGCAGAAAAGGCACGCATGTACGAGCGATGTCAAGAAGCGGAATGAGTGGCACAAGCGCAGATGCCGCCCACTGATCTAATATCACATGTGAAGCTGCACGCTACCCATGGCTGTCCACAGCAAGAGTAGCTGTTTATTTCTGTCGTCGTGAAGTCATGAAGCTCACACCCTTGAGTTTCACCAACAGAAACTTAAAAGACAAGCTTTGGCAAAGCCCATAGCTGTCGCCTTTGAAAACTATTGGCTTTGCCATTGGATTTTAGTGATGCTGTACTGCATCCCCAGAGGTGTTCAGCGTGGCTAAAGAGGAAAGCAAAAAAAGGTGCCATAATCGTTTTGTAGGCCTGCGCAACACATGCTCGCACCTACAAAATGATGTGGGTGCTTTTTTCTTTTTATTTACAGATCTGAGGTAGATCTATAAATTAAAAAAACATAATAATAAGTAGTGTTACAGCATGTTTCCCCCTTTGCCCCTTCCCCAAAAACATGTTGGTGAGGCAAAATGGGGGCGTGAGTGGGAGAAGCCATGCAGGGGGTGGAAGCAACATGGCAGGCGAGCAAGAACACGGTGGCGCACCAGAAAGAAGGGAAGCACGCGAGAGAGCAATGTGGAGCAGGTGGGAGAGAAACACAGGCGCAAGAAAGCAAGTTAGGGTGAATAAACACACTAGGGTGAGCAAAACATGGAGTGGGATGTGGAGAAGCACAAGGTCAATAGTGCAGAGTGATTGGGTAAAGAAGTACAAAAGGGAGACAGCTGGGAAACACATGCACTCTTGTGGCGTGCTTAACCAAAAAAGTAGTGCCTGAATAGTAAGCAGTGCAAGAACACACGTTATGAGGGTATGCTCAAGGGGAGCGACACATACAAGAAGAGGAAGGGAAGCTTACACAAAATAACTAATAGAAACAAAGCAATTGAGTGACAATTAAGTCAATCAATGGGCGGGCTTTAAGTCGATTGTAAACTCACTATAGGTCTTTTTTGCAAACAAACAGCTTGTGCTGTCTAGTGATCAAGACCCCAATTCACTCCAGTGTCCTGAGACCAGGGTCTAGCTGTTTAACTGCGGGGATGTGCTTATTTTTTGCCTCATTTTTTTTTACAGTTTTATATAGCAACTCTACTGGAAGGTATTGGAGCTTTACATGGGCATCAGTTACACTACACAAGCACATATCCATTTTCTGAGGCACAGTGAGATTAAGTGATTTGCCCAGAACCACAGGATGTTGAGCGGACGCTGAGACTCGAACCTGGTTCACCAGTTCCAACACTGGCAGCTCTGGCCTTTATGCCACATCCTCCTAGCAAAGCGCTCTAGCCGAGGAGGGCAGGTGCTAGCTGTAAAATTGGGGGGTATTGCTCGCGTCTCCTGTGTAGTGAGTAAGGTTCGTGGACAGGCTGCGTAGGTGTCTGTTGATAGAAGAGTCTGCAGCCTCTGCCTACAACACAAGACTGTGTGAGGGCTTCTAATAGTGCTGCAAAAGGGGCAGGGGCGCACTCAGCCAACAACGGGTGATTCTGGGAGAGTGAGTGAGTGCTTTATGCCACTTCATGCAACATCCGTCGGAGGCTTCTAAGCACTGCGTCACGCCGGGATTCTGAGGTTGAAATGGCAGGGTGGTTTGAAAAGGTAACGGAGAGCGGGAGGGGTCTGGGGGGTTAAAAACACAACGGCGAGCGGGAGGGGGTGGGGCAAAACACACCGGAGGGCGGGGTGAAGAAGCCGCACTGTAGACCCTACATCTGTGAAAACGCTGCAGACGTTTTGTTTCTGATAGAAAATCAGAGAGCAGGAGAGTTTGCTCAGTGGCTGCAGTTACTCAGTGACTGCAGTTAGGTAACCCTGGATTTTTTCGTAACGTGTTTACAGAGGTAGGTCTCATTTTTCTAAGGAATCTTGTATTTTTTATTTTGCCAACTTGTAAAAATAAATCCTATGCAGGAGAACGCATTCCTGTTTCCACTTGATATGGACGTTACATTTTTTGAAAGCCGGTGGGTTAAAAAACAAGCAGCGGAAGCTGGAAATCAATTAGTAACAAGATACTAGTTTAAGCAAGGCAGGCAATAAATCGCTTTAGCAGATAACAAGCAAAAGCGAAGCAAAAGCACGTGACCAAGGAGGAATGCATCTGCCAGCCTGCTCGCTTCCGAGACCCCTAGGCCATGGGAGTGAACATTTTAAGAAGAGGTGGGACATGCACCCGCCTTTGGCCAATTGCGTGCTTTCATTTCTTGAAAGCCACACGCAAAGGCCAATTGATGTGACAACCACATGCACGAGCTTTCTGAAAGCTTTCAGAATGTCTGGAGTGATTCCAAGAGGCCCTCTCCTAGGGCAGTGCATTCGCGCTGCGCTCTAGGCGAGACCTAAAAAGGGCAGAGAATAGAAAAGCAATGTCGTTCGTTAGGTACGCACAGCTGCAAGCGTTGCAAGCTTTCCAATAAAAAATACAGCCATTTGTTTACGTTTCGCTGTTCTGGAAGGGCAAACCGCTGGTGCGTGAAAAATAATTTGCGTAAAATTCACTTGTAACATCAATTATTCCTCTGCTTGTTTTAGTAATTATTTAGGAGTAATTTGGACAATTTTCAAATACTTTTAAAGTGGTTTATTCATGTGTTTGTTTTTGAAGATCTAGATTTCAAAAGGAAAATAGAGGAGGATTTAATTGCTTATCCACATGTATTTTTACTGGCTTGATCATAAAACTGTAGGGCAAGCAAGCCAGTAAAATAACGACGGAAATCCTGTAGTTATTACTTTTTCATGAGTCACATATATATCTATCTATATATATATATATATATATATATATATATATATATATATATATATATATATATATATATGCCACACGATCACCTTCTCACAAGGAAACCCAAGGACACAGCGGGGTACTGGTTGGAAGCCTTTATTCACCGATCCAAACAGTATGATGCATTTCGGCCATTACGCCTTCCTCAGATGCTGCATCGTCCGCGGGTGTCACCTCCTCCCTCCTTTGTAGATGCCAGGGCACTCCCATTGGTGGGAGCTCAGCTGTTCCTGCCGCCTGGGAGTACTGCAGTGTAATAGGCAACCACAGCTCCCAGCATGCACTGGATACCATTCATCTGGCGGCTGGATCCGATGTTGCTCGCATGAGCGCCGAGATTTGCCACGCAAAGGGGGGGCCGTGTGGCGGCTGATGACCCCGTAATTAAAGTGTTCAAGGCTCCCTTGGGTCCCCAACGCCCAAAGCCCCAAGAGTAAGGAACAAAGCTGGGCCGTGACGCGGGAGTGATCAACCCGCCTCCCTGTACAGTTACAGGCTGCCATTGACAGCGGCCACTTGCTTGGCCCGTTCCTGAGGCGGTCCTGGAAACTATCAATACCTTGATAAGAGAGCCAAATTGCCTACAAAGTTCCTGGACGCTTGCTTGGACAGGTCCTTGTATCGCGCTGCAGGCAAGCGCGAAAATATGCCACACGATCACCTTCTCACAAGGAAACCCAAGGACACAGCGGGGTACTGGTTGGAAGCCTTTATTCACTGAACCAAACAGTATGATGCATTTCGGCCATTACGCCTTCCTCAGATGCTGCATGGTCCGCGGGTGTCACCTCCTCCCTCCTTTGTAGATGCCAGGGCACTCCCATTGGTGGGAGCTCAGCTGTTCCTGCCGCCTGGGAGTACTGCAGTGTAATAGGCAACTACAGCTCCCAGCATGCACTGGATACCATTCATCTGGCGGCTGGATCCGATGTTGCTCGCATGAGCGCCGAGATTTGCCACGCAAAGGGGGGGCCGTGTGGCGGCTGATGACCCCGTAATTAAAGTGTTCAAGGCTCCCTTGGGTCCCCAACGCCCAAAGCCCCAAGAGTAAGGAACAAAGCTGGGCCGTGACGCGGGAGTGATCAACCCGCCTCCCTGTACAGTTACAGGCTGCCATTGACAGCGGCCACTTGCTTGGCCCGTTCCTGAGGCGGTCCTGGAAACTATCAATACCTTGATAAGAGAGCCAAATTGCCTACAAAGTTCCTGGACGCTTGCTTGGACAGGTCCTTGTATCGCGCTGCAGGCAAGCGCGAAAATATGCCACACGATCACCTTCTCACAAGGAAACCCAAGGACACAGCGGGGTACTGGTTGGAAGCCTTTATTCACTGAACCAAACAGTATGATGCATTTCGGCCATTACGCCTTCCTCAGATGCTGCATGGTCCGCGGGTGTCACCTCCTCCCTCCTTTGTAGATGCCAGGGCACTCCCATTGGTGGGAGCTCAGCTGTTCCTGCCGCCTGGGCGTACTGCAGTGTAATAGGCAACTACAGCTCCCAGCATGCACTGGATACCATTCATCTGGCGGCTGGATCCGATGTTGCTCGCATGAGCGCCGAGATTTGCCACGCAAAGGGGGGGCATATATATATATGCACAAGTGATTTGCTTATGTTAGTCGTTGAGGGCTAGATTCGCAAAGATGTTCACATGTGAGTTGAGCCTACACACCCAAATGGCTTCATTTATGATTCACATTTGTTTAGGTTTTGCTATTCTAGAAGGGCCAACCGCTGGTGCCTGTTTACAAGTGGCAGGATAAGTCAAACTCAGACATTTATAGCAACTCTCTTTAAAAAATTTAGCATCAGCTAGCCATCATAATAAGTGTGCAATTATATTTGCCGTACTTATGCCAGGTTCATTTAGCTGTAATCAACTGCATTTTTAAATACTTGAGTAAAAAACGATTGTTTTCTTGAGTGTGCCCTAATTTGCGTTGCACATAGTTGGTCCTTGCCCTTTTTACTCAAGCCAAACAACTTGAGACATCCACCTCTTTATGTTTACTCACAACCTTCCTGTGTGTGCACACTAGAGCCTTTTTTTATGTTAAGCACATGTGCAACAACTTTATGCCGCCATACATTTTTCACATGGCTTCAAGGTCGGACTGGCCCTACCGGGCATTGGGCGTTTCCTCTGGAAGCTGGAAGGGTGGGGGGCCGGGTTTGTTACTGTGGGCCTGTTTTGTAGCAGTGCAGCAGTTTTGACAGCAGCTACTGCAGAGTTCCTTGTATATCCAGTTTTCAGGCAACAATAAAAGTGTCAACATAACTCTGATGATTAATGTACCAGCTGGAGAGAGCTGGGGGTTTGTCTAGTGGTAGTTTTGACTCATCTAAGGTAGTGAAGAGGATTGATATGTCTGCTGCAAAGGATGTGTACCATGCAGATCACAGAACAGTATTTTATGTGCATAGCTCTGTGGGTCACTGCTTTTGTCACAGAGACCCTTTTGTTACTGTGCAGTTCATAAGTTACAATCATAATCTAGCACAGTGGGCTGTGAAGTGTCATTAAAGAGCTGCACTCAAACTGCACGGTACAGGTTAGAAAGTTATGTTTTCCTAATGTTGCTAAAAAGGGTTTGTTTGGGTACAAAAAAATTCTTTTTAGGTCGAGCATTCGAGACCTCTTGTATATACCTTAGCATATACTTATATGTGTATGTACTTTGGGCTCTGGAGACCAGCCCCAGGACTTGTCTGCTTCCGCTTAGGGACTTTTTTTTTCTGTTCAACTGCCTCTATTTAACTGTCTTGATAGAAAACGACAAGTAGAGGTCAGTAAAATACCAGAATCACTTTAGCATTCCTTAGATTCCAGTCCATAGAAATTGTCTTCCACGAGCACCCGTAGACAATAATATCTTTTTTTCAAATCTTGTATTTTCAGTGATATGACCATCGAAGGCCCTGATTTTATATTAAAAACAGCGCTTTGGACTATACCATTTCCCCGCTGAAAGGCAATATTTCTCTCCATGTGTTCCCATACCTGGCGTGTCATGCAGTTTGGTGCTTACTTTCCCTCCATGTTAAAGAACAGTAAATGTTTCAGCACCCAGGCTAATGTGCTGCATAGCTAAATACATATAAGGTCCCAAAGGCGAGACCGATTGCATTGCAAATGCTTGTTTCAGTCTGTGGGGAACAGATGCAAAAATAACACAATTATCCGCAGTTTCACATCTGGGGGGGACTTTTCATCCACCCTTATTCCCTGTGATATCTGAGACTTCCAAAATCCAAGGTGAATGTGAATGTGAATGTGCCTGCCTATATTACCTCCATGAGGTTAATGGAAAATCCAGGTTTCTCATACACATAACCACAAAGAAGAAGAGGTTTTTATAGCCTGTTAGACTTCTGAGGGAGCCAAAATGTGAAAACCCTAGCTAGACGTGTGAGTACTGCAGTGCATCAGGGCATCAGTGCATTTCTTGTCCATCAACTGCAGAGTTTACAAAATCAAGGTGCTTGGGTTATCACCCCCGCTACTTAGGAATGCTATTCAGATAATAAAACAACTCCACTAGCTACCTTCCTCGGCCAGAATGTACGTCCATAACATCACTTATGGCAATCAAATGCGATTTAATATTTTACACAACTATGTCGATCATCAAGTTCACTTTTTGGGATAGGTTAGCTGGGCAGTGAGCACACAACATGTAATTGTATGAGGGCATTGGAAGAGGAGGCTTTTATTTATGTATTACATTTTTCTGTAAATCTGATATGATCCAAGAGAATTTTAGTGCGATATATATATATATATATATCATATACAGCCGCAGCTCTTGCAGGTAACAGCTGTGGGGCCGGGTGGGGGGTATTTCGACAGACGACCGTGAGGGGAAATTAATTATTTATTTAATTTTCCCTCATGGTCGTCTGTCAAAATCCTCCTGACCCGGCCCCACAGCCCTATCGCTCGTACCTGCACGAGCCGCGGCTGAATATATATATATATATATATATATATATATATATATATATATATATATATATATATATATATATATAATACACAGTGGCAGTCGCCACTGTGTAGTTAGGATAGACTTTCCATAGAAAGAGCAGGGTTTGGGTATGTTACTAAGATGTTACTTTACATTAAAAAACACCTAAAAATTCACAGAAAAAAAATCTAGTGGCTTGTTTCTTCATCTTTGCGTCTCTGGATAGTAGGAGCACAAGCCCACCCAGTGACATAAACATAGAGGGGGCAGTGGGGCTACGTTCATGTTTACATCCATGGACAATAATCCATTGGGTGATGAGTTTCCCTTCACAGAAGCATTTTCTTCTCATGGTGAGTGGTGATAGGAAGGCAGAGTGTAAGTGGTAGGCGGTTGCGCTTGAAGTTGAAAACTACAGCCACAAAAAAGTGTGGTCAACATTAAAGCCCAATCAATTTGGAAAGGGTACTCAAAACATTGTGGCATATTTATCAAGCAGTTGCGTCGCCCTTGCGCCATGCAACAGGGCTCAAGGGTGACGCAACTACTAAGTAAGATTTATCAAGCTATGCAAGGCCACCTTACGTGGCCCTTAGTGGCTTGATAAATCTGCAGTAATGCAAATCAGTGGAAATGCCTGCGTCGCGCTACTCTGCACCAGGGAAGCATTTCATGGGTGGAGCATGGGTGTTCCCACGCATCCACCCATGGATTTTGGTGCATTCACAGATTTGCCATGAGTGGTAGACCTGGGAATGCTTCAAAATGCTACGCCTCCCCAAGTGAGGAGTAACGAGGAGAAATATATTTATTTGTCCTTGTTTTTTTTTAACTCTTTCCATGTGCGCTGCATTATGCATCACACATAGAAAGAGAGAAATGCCTCTCAGGATTGTTTTTGTGTGAGAAGGTCTCCCTTCCTCTACAAAAACAATCCTGCTTACAACGCAGGCACTCTTGCACCATTGTGCAAGGGTTCCTGCTTTGGCACTAGGCAGCACATTGTACGCTGACCCAGGGAAAATACAGTAATGCGCTGCATAATGTTAAATACTGAGCATTCCTGTCCTTTCCCTATCATGTAGAGTAGCAAGGTGGCTTGGTGCGCTGCATGATTTCTTTTATAAATAGGCCCCTTTTGCAGTTATTTCAGGGAAACACTCCAGCTCAGTTAAACAGCCAGGCATGTAGGCAAATGGAGAGATTTTATGAGATGATGTGGCACCTGACAGGCCTGGAGGTCTTTGATGGAGACAGAGATGGGCTGTTGGAAACTGGAAAGGCTTTAGAGCATGATGGTTTCTCTACTGGTTGTTAATGTTGGCAGAATGAAACAAAGAGTTAGTTTGTGAATAAGAGCCTTTGAAAGGCCGGGGGTGCTGAGACAGAGTCAGAATAGTGCTGTAGGAAACAGGAAATACATCAGAACCTCTATTGTCTTTTCTAAAATGTAAATATCACACCAGGCATAGTGCTGATACCCTATTAGTAGAATGTCTTAGGTGTTGTACATGCATGGAGGAAGAAAGACAGGGAGCAGGAGAGGTAATGCGTAGGACCAACATGAACGTATTGGGGAACAGAAGCAAGGAGGGAGAAGAAGTTATGGATAGTGAAGGCCATGGCTGGTAGTGAGGGGAATCAGGTTATGCCAGATATTTGAAAATAGCAGGACATCATTCGAGATGTACTAGGGTCAACCAGAGGGAACTTCTGGACTCATGGAGATGTCTCCTCTCACTACCCACAGTATCTACAGTCGGATGCCCCATTCTCATTCTAATTAATAAATACATTTATCAGTCACCCATCGGCTTAAAGCAAGTAAGAATGAGATGGAGTTGGGGGCTCTTCATTTCCCTAGGTACTCAGGCGTGTAAGAGGGCAGAGGCAGTAGGCTTAGAGGAGGTTCCTCACAAGGCACTGAAGGCTTGGCCTATCTTAGCTAGGGTGGTCTGCACTGCGTTGCAGCACACAAGACCCCACCGCATGTTGTCTACCTGAGACTTTATAGTGTCAGCACTGTTGAAGGTAGGGGTCCTCACTGTATTGCAGACAGCAACCAGCCCCGCATGCACCATGACATCTTGGTGGTTTGGTCTGCCTCCTTCAGCTGATAAAGACGGGATGCTCTCTTTATAAATGCACTTTTGATGTTGGTTGAAGTTCTTCTTTTGCCATTTGTAGACCAACATCACTTTTTCACTATTGACTATTTCAGCCATAGCGCTGGCATTATTCCCTGCTCCTAAGAATGTCATTTTCAGAGGTGTTTCGTCTACTTTTTCTGTTTTGGAATTTCCTCCAGGAAGTATGGATGGGAAGGGAGTAAACAGCAGTGTGGAATAGTAGCGCATTTCCACAGTAAGAAGTCAGCAGTCGTTATCCCAGAATGTGGTGACCTTGTCTTGGTGCCCTTGACTTCACTACTGCTGACAAGCAAAGGCGTTTCCTTTTTAAAAGCCTCTTAAATTTTTTTTTACTTCTGGTTGTACTGTGGACTGCTGTTAATACGTAATAACTATGTAATTTGCTGACGCACACCATTATATTGATCTGAATGGATAATTCAATAATGAAATAATGAAATCACGAAACAGTAGACACTTCCCAGGCACTCTCGTTGAGATTACGTTTTATAATTTATTAGGAAATTGATAAAGTAAAAGTGATGATGATTTGTGTAGTCAAACCTGCAGTTTTTAACAATCTCCTAAACTCACAAGAAGCCTCGTTAACTACAGAGGCTTCTCTTTTGATCTGTGTGCTGCTCTTCAATTGTTGCATTGGGGGCAACTTTTTGGTTTTTATTCCAGGTATTTTAGATGACCAACACCCAGTGCTTAATTTGTAAAAAAATTAAGTGCCAGGGCTCTTGTCAAGAGGCCACTGCATACTCCGCCATTTCCCCTGCCGGTGCTGCCAATAACCACACCACCACAGCTACTAACCATCGCACTCTTGCAAGTGTGACAATTCAGACTATTCCACACCCCTAAAGCTATAAGAATGGCTTCGGTGGCAGGTATTCGTCATTTTGTTTTATGTTTACTGAATTAACAAATAACTGTTGTTGTGCTCATCTCTAATTTAGACAGACAGTGCCACCATGTGTCAGACTGTCATAAGTGCTGGTGTTGACAATTAAGTGCCGGTGACGAGCCCCGGAAACCACAGGCTCAAATTAAGCACTGCCAGCACCTTAAGACTCCCCATTTCTATCCCTAACCCCAAACCTCAGTAACTGGAAAATTGACCAACCTTTTGAATTTTCCACCACTGTAAAACTGACATTGAGTTGGATTTTTCAAAGTGCTACCTCATGCATAATAATGAGGTAGAGTTCTCTTTGCGAGTTTTACTATAGGGCTGCAAATGCTGGGAGGCCAGTGGACCACTCACGCCCGTCCCAATATGGACATTAACAAAATACTAGATTTGGATAACCTCTCTGTTGAAGTGGCAGAGGCTGCAATTTAAGTAAATGATTTGACATACATAGGAGAAGCAGAGTGGAGTTGCCTAGATCGCTGTGTGCTCCCTCCAACGCCTGCAGCCTACATTCACAAAGTAGAAGCTGGCCTTCAAGGACAGCATTCTCTTTTGCGAATGGATGCTGCTCCCTTTCGCATGCGCTGGCTTGCAACTGCAATTGCAATCACAAACCCTTTGAGCAACCAATTGCGAATCGCTAGGAAGGGGGATGCCATTTCATGTCCTCTCTTCCTGGAATATCAACTCTCAAATTTGTAACAGCTTGGGACACTCAAAAAAATATATGTAACCAGTCCACTTTCTCATCTTGGGCACATTTAAAACATTTATTAGGACAGATGGATACATTTTATGAATTGCTCGTGGAGTATAGTAGGCCATCCATCATGATAAAAAACTAATTCTCTTAAAGTTGGGTTGCCCTGAGGGGTTTATACCCTAGTATCGATATATGGTCCCATTCTTCCACTGTCAGCTGACATTCCGTTTCCTTTTCAACCTTCCTCAGATGGTCCACAATCAATGAGGAATCTGTGAACATCCGAAGGGACCTATACCAGTTCTCTATCCACATTAATTGGGTTTTGGACCATAACTTCATCAACCACTCTGAGGAAGGCTCATTTCTTGTACACAGCTGTTAATCAAACCTTTAATCTGAACAAAGCTGTGCCGCAGCTTCTTGTGTTCCCTCCCTATTCGTAACTGAATTTCCTCCCAGTTTGCCATCCGAGAAAAAAATCACTCAATGAACAATACTCTTGCGAATTCCATATTTTACAAATCGCTTTTGATATCACCAGTCCTAGCCCCTGAAAATCCTGCAGCATTACCATATGATGACTTTTAAAAATACCCTATGGGAGATTTGTGAATAGAAATAAAAACAAGAGCAGGATAGACATTTTATTAACGACACTCTTCCTATTAATGTAAGAGGCAACATGGACCACCTGTTCAACAGACACTTCACCTTCTACAGCATCTTCACATAGTTCAGTTTGAAGAGATCAGTGTATTTATTTGTCACATAGATCCCCAGATAGCAAATGGGATGACTACTATTATAGTTCTTAATTATGTCCGCAGGCAGTATTGATGCCTGCATATTAAAAAGCAATGTATCGGTTTTATCTTTATTAACTTTGTATCCCCCCAGGTTTGTATATTCTTGAATAACGTTCAAAGCCACCTTAATATTAACTTGGTCAGCTTTTAAGTATAGGACTATATCGTCCGCAAATAACTTAAGTTTGCACATCCCTTGCAGCAGGACAATGATATTTGTGGCACTACTTATTCTTTCTGCTAATGGTTCAATAAATAGGGCAAAAAGTATAGGGGACATGGGGCACCCTTATCGCGTGCCACATTTAAATTCTATAGTGCCTGCTAACCTTGTATTAATTATCAGACAAGCTTCGGCCCCTTGCTATAGTTTATTAAGCATTGCCACTATTCTAGCTGGAAATCCAAACCCAATTGACGAGGTTGAATGCCTTTTCAGCATTGATCATTACAATTACAGCTTTATCTTGACCGCTGGAGAAGTAGTCTATAACCTGAACCAAATACTGTGTAGTTGTTGCTATTGTTCGCTTTGGTAGAAACCCATACTGCTCCTTATGAATCAGCGCATGACCCACCACAACTATACGTAATGCCCAGATTTTGTTAATGGCTTGTAATCTGCATTACGCAGGCTTATTGGGCAATAAAAATTTGTGTTAACGGGATCTTTATCTTGTTTTAAAAAGCTTATCACCACTGACTCCTTAAATGTCAAAGAAATGCCGAGTCCACCTCCTATTTCATTAAACATTTGTACCACATGCGGCATAAGTTCTTTCTGAATTTTTTTTTATACCTCAGTTGGGATTCAGTTGGTGCCAGTTATCTTTGCATTAAGCATCTTTTGTAATTCCTATTCGGCCTCCACAAATGAAATATCTTGCAGCAAAGTCTCTACCTTGGTCTAGGTCAAACACGGAAGCCGAATCTGCCTGTAAAATTCCTCAAGACTAGATCTGGAGACAGAATTAGAATTCCCAAAAATATTTTTTATAATGCTGCAGGAATATCTGTGTTATATCAAGGTCATTTGAGTTGGCATCCTTAATTTCCCCAGTACACAATGCAACGTGTTTCAGATGTGTTGACAAAGTCAACAGCCTGCCCACCAACTGGCTCTCTTCATACAGTTTCTGCTGAAACGTTTTTGTATTATTAATCTCTTCAAGGATAAAAATGTCTCTCAGTCTTTGCTTGGCCTGGTCAAGTTTTCCTTTGAGTCCTGGTCTTAAGTCTATCCTTCCCCTTACTAATGCATCTTGTACATTATGTAGAGTACAATGTATGTCCTTGACTTGAGCTTTCCGATCTCTACTCTGAGCTGAATTATATGCACTTATCCGATCTCTAAATGTGGCTTTGAATGATTCCCATATGGCAAAAGGCAATACAGTACCTTGAATAACCTCAAAAACTCCTTTATAAACCTACGTGCTGCACCTAGCCAAATCTGATCTACCAGGGGTGTCCTATCGAACTGCCATTGTGAGCTTGAAGTTTTAAAAGCTTCCATCTCTATTGTGATCCTCACTACTGAATGATCTGAGAATGCATTAGCCCAAATCATCGTTCTGCCCCACTTAAAAAAAAATGTGAGTAAGAGGAAATCCAGTCGTGAAGCTGTACTATATCCACTTGAAAAATACGTAAACTGCACCTGGTTCGGATGATCCAAACACCACAAATTGACCAGATTTAAATTATATTTCATGGAATCAATAGCCTGTGTTAAGGTTTCAACTGTTTTTTATTTCTGTTAGAAGTATCCCGTTTGAGGTCCTGCATATAGTTAAAATTGCTTCCCCAAATTAAGGGCCCTTCTTCCCTCATTGCAGGAGCAAATATTTCCTTCAAAGGGCCATCATCATCTTCTACAGGGCCATACAAATTAAGCAGATCAAAGGGGACTGCTTGCACTCGGACTTTCACCCAAATCCATCTACCCTGTTTGTCTCTTATCACCTCCCTTACCTCCCAGTCCACTGATTTAGAGAGGTCAATAGCTACTCCCCGAACAGCTAGAACTGCTTTTGCAAAAGATGGATGCAAATAAAGTTTTTGTTGTGTGTTTGGAAACAAGGAATAGAGGTTGAAAAGGTTCTTGATGGTGTTCACATGTTTTATTCCCTGAGACATGTGCATTAGGTCTTTTCATTGAAAGAAACCTCTGGAATGTCTCAGTGGCATAGCAGGGGAACAATAGGGCCAGGTGCAAGCAAGGAAAATGCCTCACCACCTCTCATTTATTTGATCAATTGTAAATACAGCCATAATTTGGATGTACTGGGCTCCTATCACAACTGGACCCGGGGACCACTGCATCCTTCTCACTGTTGATAGCCAGGCCATTTGCACGTTTACTTCTGGGTGTTGATTAGATGTTTGGCTATTAAGAGTAGTCTTGGGTGGTCCACATTCAGGTGCAGAGCTGAATGAGGCCATTAATTTGGTTTGTAAAAGAAAGGCCGCAGACTCTTACTATGCGTCCAAGCTTGCAGACAATAAGAATGATGATACATTTACAGCAGCCTAGCTAGTATTGTCATCACTTTACTTTTGTCTGCATCTTGCTTTCTTATTTTTGGAAGTAAATTGTAGGAAATTGCCCCTTTAGACATGGTCACCCACCACCTTTTGCCTGGTATCTGGTGCAACTTTGACTGAAACTGTACGATTGTTCCACAATTGGCACCCCTTTAGGATCCCTGTAAGTCCTTAGTAAGGGGTACCCCTGGTACATATGGGCCTTGCAACTAAAGAGAGCCCCTAAGGGCTGCAGCACGAATCGTGCCAACTTAAGGGACCCCTCACCAAACTCACGCAAACCTCCATTGCAGCCTGCGTGTCTTCGTGCAGAGATAAATGAAGAGTCGACATGGCACCCATCCCTTCGTGCCATGCCTACCAAGCACTGCATGTGGTATAGGTAAGTCACCCCTATGGCAGGTTTTACAGCCCTAAGGAAGGGTGCACTGTACCCATGTGTGGGCATATCTGAGGGAGTGTATATGTTTTTTTGATATCTAAGCTCACCCTTAGATATTACAAGTGCACACAGAAGCCATGACGAGTACATAGGATGGACACTCGTGATAATGAGTTCTCCAGCTGCATGATGGCTTCACTGTTTGGTACCAAGCACCTCTTCTTAATAAACCCATACTGATTCCATTGCTGGATTTATTAATAAATGCACCCAGAGAGCACCTTAGAGGTGCCCCCTAAAAACCTACCGACTATGAGTATGTTGACTGACCGGTCTCAACCAGCCAGCCACCATTGACAAGTTTCTGACCTCCTAGGGTGAGAGCCTTTGCTCTCGGAGGCCAGGGACAAAGCCTGCTCTGGGCAGACGAGTTCACACCTCCTCCACACAGGAAGTGCATTCCAGTGTGGGAAGCTTCAAAGGCCCTGCCGCCTTTGTTATGCGACCCAGGCCTTTTCAGAGAGTGGAGATGCCCAACCCCCTGTCCTGACCCCACTTTTTGGTGGCAAGACAGGCGGGAAAATTAGTAAGATTAGGAGGTGTGCCTACATTCAGCCAGCACCACTCATAGGGCGGGGCCAGCTGATGTGGACCCCACTTTTCAGATTACTCCATCTTGTTTAGGATGGAATTAACATTCTAGGGTCAGGTTTATGCCCACTTCCCACAGAAATGGTCATATAGAGGGTGTCGACACCCTAAAGGTAGGTAGCGCATTGGCTACTACCAGTCACTCCCCTTAAACGCCCCTAAATGGAGTATTTAGGTGGCACCCTCTGAATCCAGGAACTCAGATTTAACAAATCAATAGAAGAAGAACGAAAAAGAGTCACTGCCAGGAGAGAACTGTAGCAGACCTGTGTACTTTGGTGCAAAACCGTGCCAGACCTGTGAGCTAGAGGATTATCAAAGCCTTGGGTAGCCTGCGAGCACTTCGAAAATCATCTATGGTCTCCCTTGGAGTAGAGGAGCTACTCCTCTGCAGTTTTCAGGCACCGACAAGCAAAGTCCGGACCACTGCTTCGCAGCTCCCGGGCCTGACTGACACTGCAGATGACCAGGAGAAGGGACTTGTGCTCTGAAAGGTCAGATCTGTGTCCCCACAGACTATGAAGACAACAGGACCAACTGAAGCCGTGCAGCACCAACCGCCAGGGTACTGTATGCCCTGCACCAAACACCAACAGTGAGTGTCCAGTCCAGTCCATTGAGGGATATCAGCATCACTGAGACCCACTTTGAGAGTGGCCCAGCTGCCTTGATTTCTCCCCTGCCAGCTGTTTGTCCATGACCATGAGGTGCAACTTTGCGCACCCAGCTCAGCAAGCCAAACACTCTGCACCGGAGCAGCCCAGCCCAGGTCCCGATGAACCAGCTGTGCCCCCTTGCTCCAAGACCCCTAGAGACCTAAGCCCCTGGACCCACTGGACTCTCTGCACAGTGTACTTCATTTTATTACACTATATAGAGAGCCAGCTTCCTACATAAATCATAAGTTTTTCCCTACGCGGGACCAGAATGCTCGCACTGTGAAATTTGATTTTCAAGGCATGTATAAGCACCAATATTTCAGACAGCTACAGAAGCAGGGCAGGCCCCTGTAGCCCTCAAGCCCCCAATCAGCCCAAGGTATATGTTTAAGTTTAGTAGACGTTTATTTATTAATTTGCATGGTTAATTAAAACCTTTGCATCAATAAAACTGCAATGTTATACTGACATTTTAAATGGCTCCACGGAATGAAATACAAAGGATACAATTTAGGAGTGTCACTACCAATAGATTAAAAAAAGCATTCTTATGTACACATTAGAGACAGGTCCACAGTACAGTGACCCAAGCACACATTAAATGGCATTGTCATTAGAAAAAGGGTTAAAAATACGTATATGCAGAGCAATAGATTTTTCTGATTAAAAGAAGAGTGGATCGAGGCGGTGACTCGACACTTAAGTTGGGTTTTTGCAGTATAATTAGTTGTTGAACAAGTTCCAAGACTGCAGGGTGTTCCCTGTTTCGAGTCTTATATGTACAAGTATGCAGCCATTTGTTCCTTATCCTTATGTATCACTGCCATGGGATGCCATTACTTTCTTTTTGTCCCTGAGGAGAAATCTCACAAAACGGCAGTTCATTTGTGTCTGTTGGGGAAAAACAGGACAATACCACCTGCCTGCATGACCTAATTTCTCTTTGGTTGAAGAGTGGGCGTACCATTATTTTTCTCTCTCCCAATAATTCCTTACACGTGCATATGCAGTGCAACATATCTTTTCCCCCATTTCCACATAGCTGGCAGTCGGTTGCGGTCGAGATGCATTTCCATGGAGGTAGGTGTAGAAGTGATGGTAGGATACCCAGTCGATATCTCAGGAATTCTTCTTTTAGAAAGTTAGAAAAGCCTGCATGAAAGTAGGGTTGGGGTGAGGCTATGTCATAGCTTTGCAGCACGGGCCAACGATGGGTTCTGCTCCCCACTGCTGCCTTGTCATGGTTCAGCGAGATGAGTTTGATGGTTTTAGTTACCACCTTTTTAAAGCTGGAATGGGTTGCAGATGTTGCCCAGAGATCTTGTAGGCCAAGATGCGTTATGGTTTCATTGAGGAAGGCCTGGGCAGGTGAACTGATTATGGTTGTCAGTTTCAGTCATAAATACGAATTTAATCAGTTTGGTTCGGTGTTCTAAATTTTGTACTACACATCTCTCCTGGTGAGGATTTTTTCTGAAGCCCAAACTCCAGCCTTATCTGAGATGGAGAGGTGTATTTGGGAAGGCCAAAGATCATTCTACAGGCCCTAGACACAATCCCGTCCAGTGTTGATGTGTCCCTTCCAAGTAGTGGCTCGCTACCGTAAGGTATTGTAGAGATCAAGGTGTATAAATATCTGTTAAATAAGGAAGATTCAAGGACCCCCTCAACACATAAATGAAAGGGGCCTAATCATTTTGGGATGTATGATAGCAAACAATGATTATTGAAGACCAGTCATAATCATTCCATTTGACTTTTTATGTTGTTCAGTTTAACATTTTCATATTTATTTTATGTATTGCATCCATGTACTCTATTTGTTCTAATTTAGAAAGTTATTTACTCTTTACTCCAATACTGAATCGCGATATAGTTCCAACTTCTAACATACTTGTTCTTGCATTCACATCATATTCACACCCTTTTTTAGAGGTGGGCAATAATGGGAGATCAAGGAGAATTTAGTGTCTCCCCCTGACACTCACTTCTTGCATTCACTGCTTCATGGGTCGAGGATGAAGGTTTTCATTATGGCGGAGCCACCTCTAGCTGTGCTGTTTTGTAAACCCTCTCTGTGGCATGACCAAAGGTAGGCATAGCACCAGAAGAGACACCAGGCATATTTGCTAATGTTTTACTCAGCGCAGGGCAGCAAGCAAACTGCTGCGTTGTGTGAAACCGAGAGAACTGAAATGTGCCATATGTGGTAAGATGCGTGTTGCATGATGCAGAATGCCTCATGCATAGAAAGAGGAAATAACAGGGAGAAAAAAAGATTTTTCTTCTTGTTACACCATTCTCTGGGAGGTGTACTGATATGACGCAGTCCCAGGTTTACAAACCTTTGTAAATCTGGAACAACATCAAATTGATGGTTGGATGCACAGGTACGCACATGCTCCACCCATGGAACTCCTACCAGCTCAAAATGTAATGCAATGCAGCGCAAGCTGCCGCGTTGCGTTACATTTACCTAACAAAGTCATGCAAGGTGGTGCGAATAGCCCCTTGCGTGGCTTGGTAAATCTCACTAAAGCCTTTTCATTGTCCTTGCATTGCACAACGCAAAGGCTTAGTAAATCTAGCCTGTGATGTTTAGGCTAGCCCTTCTGACACTGTGGGGCATATTGCGTGACTTTTCATGGCCTTATAATTATGGAGTAAGGCAATGCCTTATTCTGCGTGGAAGGGGCGTTCTATGGCTGTTGCTGTGGGTGTTCCCAGGCAACACCCATGGTTTTTTACACTGCCCTTGATTTACAGCATAGTGTAAATCTGGGGCAGCACCAAAACTAACAACTTCCCAAAACAGGCATAAAGAGGAGAAATGTTTGCAATTCTTCTTGTTTTTTTCTGTTTCCACGTGTGCTGCATTCGATTGCACACATAGAACGAGGAAAATGCCTCCTTTGATTGTTTTTGTGCAGGAAGGTGTCCCTCCCTGAACAAAAACAATCATGCCAACAACACAGACACTTTTGCATCGTGGTGCAAGGGGGCCCGAGTTGGTGCTCGGCTGCAGTTTGTGCTCCGGCAGAAAGGACAGGAATGCACTGTATCTTGTAGATACGGCGCATTCCTGCCCTTTTCTTTTGACAGAGGGCATCGCAGATAGAAGGCTTGCGGCATTGCCCTACGACAAAATATTGTAAATATGCCCCAGTGTCCGCTAGCTTTTATACTCCCTTGACCCAGTTTGCATCATGTTTCCACCATGCAACATGGTACATGCGCAACGCGAACCTTTGCGTTGCCCTGAGTGGCTCCATAAATCTGGAGTAAAGCAGCTCAGCTGAATCACTTTGTTGCCTTACTCTGCCCTGAGAAGGCGTTCCATGGGCGTTGCATGGTTGTTCCCATGCAACTCTCATGTATTTTGACCATTCCCAGATTTACCAGAGTTGGTAAACCTGGGAATGAACCAAAAAGATGCGCCTTTTCAGGAGAGGCGTAAGGAGGAGAAATATCTTTATTTCACCTCGTTACTACCCCTTTCTATGTGTGCTGCAGTCTCGATGCATAGGAAAGAGGAATATGCCTCTCATTGTTGTTTTTGTGCAGGAAGGTGCCCTTTCCTGAAGAAAAACAATCCTGCATGCAATGGAGGCGCCCCAAGGGTGCCTGCATTGACGCTAGGCTGCCAAAAAGGCACCAGCGCCGGGGAAAAGGCAGGAATGCGAGGTATTGACTTAAATACGGCACATTCCTGCCCCTTCCCTGCCACGCAATGCACTGCAGCATGGTGAATTGTTGTGCTGCACTGTGTGACAAGTTCGTAAATCTACCCCTGTGTGTCTGCCATGTAGAACATTGCTGGCAGAAATCTCCAAGTCCGTCTGGAACATTGGTTTTAAGTTTCCAAAGACAGACTGCCACTTTGCAGCTGGCTTTGGGAAAGCAAAAGTTCTAACAGGTTTGCCTTGCACCATGGATCTGCCATCTCTGTTTTTTTTCACAGTAGCAGCTCCGCATTAATAGTTGGAAGATACTTCAGTACAAAATACCCAAAACATTGGTGGGAAAATCTCAGTTTGGCTGGCGAGTGGCACCGGCCTGCATGCCTTATAGTGGCCAGAGCGCCCTGGTAAAATGTGCCCTTTAGCATTTTCATTTCAGTTGCTTTTCATTAACTAATCGGCATGAATATCTGCTTAACTATCTAAACGTATTCAAAATAAGTTTGGGGCTTTAGATACCATGGGACGCATCCATGAATAACTTGATCAGGCAAAGCAGAACTGATACAGAACTCAGAAAATTGATACCTCGCACTGGCCAGTTTCTAGGAATGGTGACGTTTTAGTATTCAATAGTGTGATATAAATGGCTTGTTTCCATCCCATTTTGCCATTACACTAATAGTGAATAATAACTTGTTATTCACTATTAGTGTATTAAAAAATAAAGCACCAGCAGCTGAAACGCGCCCTGCAGTGGCAGATGATGTAAGTAAAAAAACAAATACTAAATGTATGTTGTGGTCGGTGCTTGCGGGTGAGAGTGTATTTGTATGTGAGAGTGTGTATTTGTGGGCATTTGTGTGCGTGTGTGTTTGTAAATGAAAATAAGTCTATTATATGTAGTGAGTAAGAATGAGTGAGAGTAACAGTGACTACAAGAGAGATATTGGTTGAGTGAGAATGAATAACAATGAGTGCAAGGGAGTGTGCGTGGGTGACAGTAAGTAAGCAACAGTGAGTGAAAATGGGTGAATCGGAGTGGGTGACAATAAATGAGAATTAGTGAGAACATGTGGGTGCATGTGACTGAGTGAGAAAGTATGTGAAAGTGTAAGAGTGAAGGTGAGGTAGAGTGTGTGTGAAAGAATGAGTGAGTCAGAGCATGTGAGTGTAAGAGTGACTGAGAATGATGGAGTGAGTAAGAGTAAGTGGAAGTAAGTGAAAGTATGAGTGAATCAGTGTAAGAATGACAGTGAGTGTGAATGAGTAAGAGTGAGTGCAAGAGAGACTGAGAATGAATGAGTGGGCATGAGTGAGTGAGAATGACTGGCAATATGGTGTTATACATGCGAGTCTGCAGTTGGCCCCGGCATATAATTCCTGCCTTACATAGTCACCTATGGCATAATGCTCTCACAGGCATACCGGAGGCAATTATTGGCATGAGAGGCAGCTCTGACTAAATACTGGCACATTGGCAGTCTAGAAGTAATTCTTGGCACAATGGGGACCCATGGTAACTATTGGTACTCGCATACCGGGTGTAATTGCTGGCATATGGGGCATGTGTGGAAGAATGCTGGTATGCTTGAGAACATTCTTGGACTACCTGTAGCAAAATACAGGCACAAGCTCACTGTAGGTACTTCTTGGGATAAAAGAGGAAAACCATGGCATAAGGGTGCAACCATGACAAAATACAAGCCCTGACATACTAGATGTCATTAGGTCTCGCCTAGCGTTGCAGCGCATGCGCTGCTCGCTTTACGAGGCATGCAGTATACACTATAGCGTGGAAGCTTCGTGGAAGCTTCGCCCACTCTCCGCCCATCTTTTTGATTGGCTTAGATCCTAAATGCTGCCTTCTGATTGGTTTTAGGCTTGTTAGTCCCTCCTCCTGACGGCCATGTTGTCATTTGTATCCTTCCCTGGCTATTGGCCCCTTTACTCCAACACTATTTTTCTTCCCTGTGTCCCCCCCGCCCCCTCCCGCAGTCCTTGACTTCTCGCCCCCCCTCACCCCCCACCACTCCCGTTCGTACCTTTTTGCAAGCCTTCACTCACTTTCAAATGCAATAGGTCTCGCGTAAATGCGAGTCTTATTGCATTGCAAAGGCTTGTTTTTAAAGTAGTTCGTGCTGACACAGGATCATAGAGTGTCTGTGCAGAAGCATGCGCAGTCATTTAAATTTTACATGCGCGCGATGCCCGGTCGCTAATTACAGTGTACGCATGCGCGCCAGAGGGTCACATTCCTGGGTCTCCTTCAGATGCGATGCAAGGAAAATATTTTTATTATTACTGCAAGGAAAATATTTTTATTATTACAGCCAAGACGAGAGTTGCATCAGAGCCGTGCTATGGGACAGATGCATTGTTGCGTTTTGTGCTTGGGCTAAAGATCGGCTGTTGTCAAGAGCTGCCGATGAGAACTCGCAGAGTTAGCCAAGAGTTCTGACCCGCTACAGCAGCCTTCCGGAGCCTTGTGTCACTAGAAATGTATGCTGGTCCTCTTTCTATTTCCTTTCTCCTGAACAGGAAGTTCTGCCCATGTATCGGAAGCTGCGCCTGCAAACGGGACTGCAGCGAAACATGGGAGAGCGAGAAAAAGTTACTGTGCTTGGTGGAGTGCAGATCCGGTGCTGAGCTCATAGACGAAAGGAAGGAGGCAGGCGCATCTCGTCAGGGTTTATTTATTTATTTTGTTTTATCTTTTAAACGAGTGTTATTTTTGCCTTTTCTTGCCTTCTTGGAGGCTCGGCATAAAGCGCCTAGATCAGTCTTAAAAGTGGGAGCCCACCTGTCTAAACATGTGTGACTTCAATGCTGGGGTTTATTTTAGGCTTTAAAACCATAGGAAAGTAGTTGGGGCCCCTTGCTGTCAGTAAATCAAATTGGTACTAAACTGAGGATTTACTTGGATGCTGTGCTAGCCTAGCGTCCTCAAGATTCGCACTATGCGGCCGCTTTTCCATGCCCCTATTTCTTGACAACATCTTCTGGGTTACTAAAAAGTTCAGGCAACCCAGGCAAATAAAAAGCATTTTTAGGTCGAGCATTCACAATCTCTTGTATATACTTTAGTATATACTTTAGCAAAGGTTAGTAAAATACCAGATTCACTTTAGCATTCTCTAGTTTCCAGTCCATGTTAAAGAACAGTAGATGTTTCAGCATCCAAGCTAATATGCTGCATAGCTAAATACATATAAGATCCCAAAGGCGAGACCGATTGCATTGCAAATGCTTGTTTTTACATAAGGGTCACTCATAATATATTAAGATGGTATTAATTGCAAAATTCTGACACTGGCATATTGTTTGCAATTTTTGGCATAAGGGGGCACCCATGACAAATGGCCCTGGCACAATGAAGGTAATTTTTGACATACGGGGTATCTATAGCACATTTTGAGAACAATAGGGTCAATTCCTAGGGAGCGTCAGGTTTCATAGGCTTGGCCCACAATGAAAGGACATCACTATTTAATGAGTACTGTCATTAAATGCCCCTTTTGTGTGCCCCCCCAATGTTTGCTGAATTTTGTTGCTGGCTTTTAGACTCTGCACACTGGGACACTGCTGTCCAGTGCCCAGTGTATGTGCTCTGATCCCTAAAACATGGAGAAATTGGCTAATCCCTGATTGGTGTATTTAACTTTTCTATAAGGCCATAATATATGGTGTAGAAGCAGACCCAAGGAATGAAATTTTAAAATTCACCTGTGGACTGCAACACTTATTGTGCAATTCACCAGTGTGACTAGAAACTTGGCTTCAGGCCTACCTCTGAAGCTTGCCTGCAGCAGTGTAAAATCTGTGGTGCGACCTGTTAAAATAACCCTTTTTCATGAGTAAAAACCTCCGTTTTATTTATTAGTAAGTCACCCCTGTGTAGGCCTTGTAACCCACAAGTAGGGTGCATAGTATTTACAAGTCAAATATGTAGAAAATTAATGTTACCATGTCCTAGAGTGACAATGCCCTAAAATATGTTTTCACTATTGCAGGCCTATCTGTTCTATGTAAAAAATCAAAGTACAAATTAAAATACTATGGGCCCAATTCACAAAGGTAAACTTACTCTTTTGTGTAAGTTTACTTTTTTTTTAGGTATTCACAAACAAACAATTTAATAGTAACTTTATGACTGCGGAGACTATGCCATTGGGGCGGAGAACTCCACATATAAAAAGAAAGGACAGACATATCTTCATATGTGCAGAGTTCTCGTCCCGACTGGGGAGTCTCCTGAGTCATAAAGTTACTATTAA
>CAWUFW010022327.1:0-98071 GCA_963921515.1 Calotriton arnoldi | reverse complement strand
TGCCTTCGTTCAGTTACGTATTGCTGTGCAGTGGTGTTTGTGTAGTGTAGGGGGTCATGCTGGGGGTAGTGTTTTAGGGTTTAGGATAGTGCAGTGGTGCTTGTGTAGTGTAGGGGGTCGTGCTGGGGTAGTGTTTTAGGGTTTAGGGTAGTGCAGTGGTGTTTTTGTAGTGTAGGGGGTCATGTTTTAAGATGCAACGCTCCAATACCTGACCAGTCTGCACTACATAAAACTGCAAAAAAATAAAAATAAAAAGTGTTTTGCACACTTTTGTCATTGGGCTATATGTGGGCTACATCTCGGTAATATTTGTGCTACATTTGGGCTCTTTTTTCACTGGTGGCCATCTTGGAAGACTTCTTTGTTATGAAGTTTCCTAATTTCCTCATTTACTGCAGTCTCCTCAGTAGGAAATGCTTTCAGTTTTTTACTTTGATTCCATCAAGAAGGCATTCAGATGTGTCACACATTTGCCATAAATTCAGAATGTTATTACTCTAGTTGTTCATTAGATCGCTGTAGAAAAGCGACTGCTCACCAAGGAGTTAACTGGAAGTCTACTGCTGGTATTGAAAGTGATTGTTTCAGTCTGCATGTCAGAATTTTCTAATGAAATAGAAGAGGATTTGAGATCTCACTTAAAACATGCACTACATTTTCTTTTTGCAGCACTAACCATAATTTCTATGGCAAAATGAACCCCCTCATTTTGTTCCTTTTTAAATTAAATGTTTTAAGTGTTACCAGTTTATTCCAATCAAGATGGCTTCAGGTGTGCCATACTTTTGTCATAAGTAAGGCTGTTAGCACTCTAGTTGTTCTTTAGAACACTCTGGGAAGCTGCAGTAGAACACAAAGGCATCAACTGACAGGCTGCTCCTGTTGAAATATAACAGGAAGATATTTGAGATCTCACTTAAAACATGTCCTAATTTTTCTTTCTACAGCACTAACCATAATTTCTATGGCAAAATGAACCCCCTCATTTTGTTCCTTTTTAAATTAAATGTTTTAAGTGTTACCAGTTTATTCCAATCAAGATGGCTTCAGGTGTGCCATACTTTTGTCATAAGTAAGACTGTTAGCGCTCTAGTTGTTCTTTAGAACACTCTGGGAAGCTGCAGTAGAACACAAAGGCATCAACTGACAGGCTGCTCCTGTTGAAATATAACAGGAAGATATTTGAGATCACACTTGAAACATGTCCTAATTTTTCTTTCCAGAGCACTAACCATAATTTCTATGACAAGATGAACCCCATAATTTTGTTCCTTTTTAAATTAAATGTTTTAAGTGTTACCAGTTTATTCCAATCAAGATGGCTTCAGGTGTGCCATACTTTTGTCATAAGTAAGGCTGTTAGCACTCTAGTTGTTCTTTAGAACACTCTGGGAAGCTGCAGTAGAACACAAAGGAATCAACTGACAGTCTCTGCCCTTGTTGGATGTACATGTTTTACTGAGAATGTCAGACTTCATTCTCACATGACTGAGAAAGATAATGTGAATTTACAGAAAATATGCTCTCATTTTAGCTTCTGGGGCACCTTCCAAAACTGTATGGGACAAGCATGTGAAAATAGTTTTCTCTCAAACATGATTCATGATATCCCAGCAGAAGGTTTTTCACAGGGTAAAATCACCTTAGAACACACCACAATTCCTGAAATTAGTATGGTACCATCAACAAATGAATTCTAATGTAACTAAAGTCTGTTATCACCCTTTATATTTCTCCTTTTGGTAACCCTCAAAATCTTCGATTCACTACAATGCATTTCAAAGGGGTACTATCATTTATATTGGTCCCAAGATGGCTGCCAGCAATTCCAGGATGAAGTGCTGACAGCCAATCAGATCTCACGATGACATGTGTGGTTAGGCTCCGCCCAGATATATATGTGTTTTTACTTTTGATTTTCTCAGCAACTACTGAACGGATTTACACCATTTAACAAAAAGGGTTCTTTTTGAACCAAGAACTACCTCTTTGCCAAATTTGGTGTAATTCCGTTCAGCAGTTCGGGCTGTAGCCTTGCATAAAGTTTCCTATGGGAAATTGATTTTTGACTCTTATTTTTTTAATTTCTCCGCAACTACTGAATGGATTTACACCATTTAACAAAAAGGGTTCTTTCTGAACCAAGAACTACCTCTTTGCCAAATTTGGTGTAATTCCGTTCAGCAGTTCGGGCTGTAGCCGTGTCTAAAGTTTCCTATGGGAAAATGAATGGGGAAAACGCGTTTTGGGACCCCCCTTTTTTCTCGGCCCCCGCTTGACAAATCACCCTGAGACTTTCAGGGTAGGAGCGGACCGGAGCGGGCCATAAAGTTTGAAAATTTCGCGAAGATTCGTCAACCGACGCCAGAGTTATTTCAAATAGAATGTCGCGGATTTCCTATGGAAAATAGGTCCTAACTATAACTATCTACTGGCGACCGCCAGTAGATAATATAAACGGGGCGCGTTTGCACAGTGGTGAAGGGAGGGGGCGGGGCCTGAGGTGACGTGTGCAAACAGGCCCCGTGGCGCGTTTTAAGATGGGGAATTAAATCCCCTTCAATCCTGAGGGTCCCTGGGGACCAACTAGCCCAACAGGTACGTCTAGAAAGCGCCACAGAGCTGCGTTGCAGAGAGGTGTAAAAAGGGGTGTGGCCTCTGTACACTCTCTGCAACGCAGCCCCCTGGCGCATACTGGAGGTTCCTGGTGGGCTAGTTGGCCCCCAGGGACCCTCATGATTCAAGGGGACTTAATCCCCCAATTTAAAACGTGCCACGGGGCGCGTTTGCACAGATGTCACCTCAGGCCCCGCCCCCTCCCTTCACCATTGTGCAAATATTCCTCTAAAATCAGCCGAAATACGAATTCCGATTTACTCACCTGTTATCAGGAGAGACCTCAATGCTGCATCTTTCAGCCCAGTACTGGTCCTGAAAAGTAATTCTAACCGTACTTACCAGTAACTTGAATTTCCTTCCATAGGCTAACATTGACTGGTTTCACTTGGAAATTCTTCAAAGTGTGCAGTTTTGGAACTTTATAATATTCCTCTAAAATCAGCCGAAATACGGATTCCGATTTACTCACCTGTTATCAGGAGAGACCTCAGTGCTGCATCTTTCAGCCCAGTACTGATCCTGAAAAGTAATTTTAACCGTACTTACCAGCAACTTGAATTTCCTTCCATAGGCTAACATTGACTGGTTTCACTTGGAAATTCTTCTAAGTGTGGAGTTTTGGAACTTTATAATATTCCTCTAAAATCAGCCGAACTACGAATTCCGATTTACTCACCTGTCATCAGGAGAGAACCCAGTGCTGCATCTTTTAGCCCAGTACTGATCCTGAAAAGTAATTTTAACCGTACTTACCAGGAACTTGAATTTCCTTCCATAGGCTAACATTGACTGGTTTCACTTGGAAATTCTTCTAAGTGTGGAGTTTTGGAACATTATAATATTCATCTAAAATCAGCCGAACTACGAATTCTGATTTACTCACCTGTTATCAGGAGAGAACCCAGTGCTGCATCTTTTAGCCCAGTACTGATCCTGAAAAGTAATTTTAACCGTACTTACCAGGAACTTGAATTTTCTTCCATAGGATAACATTGACTGGTTTCACTTGGAAATTCTTCTAAGTGTGGAGTTTTGGAACTTTATAATATTCCTCTAAAATCAGCCGAACTACGAATTCCGATTTACTCACCTGGTAGCAGGAGAGAACCCAGTGCTGCATCTTTTAGCCCAGCACTGACCCTGAAAAGTAATGCTAACCGTACTTACCAGTAACTTGAATTTCCTTCCATAGGCTAACATTGACTGGTTTCACTTGGAAATTCTTCTAAGTGTGGAGTTTTGGAACATTATAATATTCATCTAAAATCAGCCGAACTACGAATTCCGATTTACTCACCTGTTACCAGGAGAGAACCCAGTGCTGCATCTTTTAGCCCAGTACTGATCCTGAAAAGTAATTTTAACCGTACTTACCAGTAACTTGAATTTCCTTCCATAGGCTAACATTGACTGGTTTCACTTGGAAATTCTTGTGTGTGCAGTTTTGGAACTTTATAATATTCCTCTAAAATCAGCCGAAATACGGATTCCGATTTACTCACCTGTTATCAGGAGAGACCTCAGTGCTGCATCTTTCAGCCCAGTACTGATCCTGAAAAGTAATTTTAACCGTACTTACCAGGAACTTGAATTTCCTTCCATAGGCTAACATTGACTGGTTTCACTTGGAAATTCTTCTAAGTGTGGAGTTTTGGAACATTATAATATTCATCTAAAATCAGCCAAACTACGAATTCCGATTTACTCACCTGTTATCAGGAGAGAACCCAGTGCTGCATCTTTTAGCCCAGTACTGATCCTGAAAAGTAATTTTAACCGTACTTACCAGGAACTTGAATTTCCTTCCATAGGCTAACATTGACTGGTTTCACTTGGAAATTCTTCTAAGTGTGGAGTTTTGGAACTTTATAATATTCCTCTAAAATCAGCCGAACTACGAATTCCGATTTACTCACCTGTTATCAGGAGAGAACCCAGTGCTGCATCTTTTAGCCCAGCACTGACCCTGAAAAGTAATTCAAACCGTACTTACCAGTAACTTGTATTTCCTTCCATAGGAATCCATTGTCTGGTTTTCAGCAGAAAAGTTTCAAAGTGTCAATTTTCACAAACTACAAATATTCCTTAAAAATCGCCTGTATGACTTAAACGCATTCTTTCAACTGTTTACAGGAGATGCACCAGTGCTGGATCCAGGATCCACCACTGAGTAAGAAAAAGTAACGATAACACTACTTACCTGCTAAGTGAATTTCCAGCCATAGGATAACATTGGTGATTCTATGTGAAAAAGTTTCTAAGTGTCAACTTTTAAAATACAATAATATTCCTTAAAAATCAGTACTGTAACCAAAACGCTTTTACTCAACTGTTTACAGGAGATGTCCCAGGACTAAATCTAGGATCCAGTCCTGTGGTTAGAAAAAGTAATCCATAAAGTAACTAATTGCATTTAACTTGAAATTCACATTGAGCTCAATGTTGCATTGTGTTTGAAATTGTGTTGCCTATTGCAACAACTGTAACTACGGTACTTAAAAATCTATTGCCTATTTGCACAGAATTTAAACTAAAGTAATTCATTCTGAGAAAGTATATTTTGTAATGTATAATGTAATTACAATGTAATTTAAAAAATAAATAGTTTAAAAAAATGTAGAAAATCAGTATCAAAAAAATAAATATAACAATTAATACATTTAAAAATTGTCATTTACAAAACCTTGGAAATTCACTGAAAAAAACCATAGGTTTCAGACATGTTATAGTTAGGAATTAGCATTTAAAAAACCTTTGAAATTCACTGAAAAAACCATAGGTTTCAGGCACGTTATAGTTAGAAATTAGCATTTAAAAAACCTTTGAAATTCACTGAAAAAACCATAGGTTTCAGACACGTTATAGTTAGAAATTTGCATTTAAAAACCTTTGAAATTCACTGAAAAAACCATAGGTTTTAGGGACAGCTATAGTTAGTTGGACATTTCACTTGTACAAAACCATAGAAATTCCCCCGTTATAGTTAGTTCAGCTAACTATAACTCGCGCCCCCGCAATGCACTGCTGATGATGTCACATATTACATCACTCATTACATGGTCAGTGACATCACTGATGACATCTCAAATGACATCACTGATGACATCACTGATGACATCATCCATGTGCTTATTTCATGTATCTTCTCACACCCTAATATAACTTTTGATACACCCACTCTAAATTACAGACTGCCATTCGCAAAACCATACACACTCCAATACCAATAACTACATACCCACTCACTGATTCTTAGGTCTACACACACACACATCTACTCACTCACCCGTACAGTCACTCATACTTACAGTCACTCAGTACAGGACTATCATATGCACTCATACACCTATATAAACACTCCCACACCGCCACTCATCCATAGAGGTACTCACACACCTAGTCAGTCATGCAAAAAATTAATCACACACCCATTTACTCACCTATACAGTTATACACACACCAGCTCACTTACTCATACAAATACTAGCACATTCTTACGCTCTTATACAATAACTGATACAAGCACACACACATCCATACAGCCACTCTCACAATCACACACTCTCACTTATAGCCATTTCAAAAACTCTAACACACATATATACTGCCTTTTACATATGTAGTTACTCGCACATGTACCACTGAGATATACATTCACTCACTAACACACCCATACACACACTCACCCACCCAAGCAGTCCATCACAGATGCACTCTTGAAATCATGCACCCAGTAAATCACCCACTCACACATCTATGTACAGAGTCACACACACCCCACCCACACAAACACTCAGGCAGCCATACAGATACTCAGAGAACCAATCAATAACCCATATAGACACTCATGTAGCTATTCGCAAATCCATGCATCCACTTACACACCAACAAACAGACGGATACAGACATTCACACAGTTTAGTCACTAACCCATGCATTCAGTAAGATACGTTTAATCACTCACTTGTAGAGTCAGTCACTCACGTACTAAATCATCCATTCAGACACTTATACACCCACTCATTCTTCAATACGCCTTTCCCTATATATATTAAACATATTTAAACTTTACAGAAACACACAGTCACTGGATGATGTCATCAGTGATGTCATTTGAGATGTCATCAGTGATGTCATCAGTGATGTCACTGACCATGTCATGAGTGATGTAATATGTGACGTCATCAGCAGTGCATTGCGGGGCGCGAGTTATAGTTAGCTGAACTAACTATAACGGGGGAATTTCTATGGTTTTGTACGAGTGAAATGTCCAACTAACTATAACTGTCCCTAAAACCTATGGTTTTTTCAGTGAATTTCAAAGGTTTTTAAATGCAAATTTCTAACTATAACGTGTCTGAAACCTATGGTTTTTTCAGTGAATATATATATATATATATATACTTTAAAACAACTATTAAAACAATTTTAATGTATTTTATAATTTTAAAATTGAATAAAAATGAAACAAATAAATATATATAGACATATTCCAATAACATAAAATCTGTTAAAAAAATATTCTATTATAAATTAAAACATTAAACTATTTAAAAATCTTTAAACTTAGTCAGTCAGTTCAACTTTATTCGGTTTCAAAAATATAAAACCATAAAAGTTATCAATACATCAGAATATCATAAAATATTGACACGATTCATCACAATTAAAATACATTCCACAGTGATCCATGGTAATCTGTAACATAAGGTACAAAATTCAAATACAAATAATCTTAACCCTTAATTTAAAAGCCCGCCAATGAGGTTAACCTATCCCAAGGCTTTTACTGAGGTATATGTATCTTAAAAATGATCTTAACCCCTGACCCTTGTTAGTGTTTAATCAAGACAGACCCTAGACTTCATCACAGATTTCAGGTAACCAAGGACAAAGAAAATCCATTTATCCTTCAGCAATTGTAGATTCAGGAGAGCTGGGCGAGCCTGCTTAAAATCCATCCTCTTCAAGATCAGAACAATAAAAAACTTCCGGGGGACCTCATAAAATTTACAAAATAATACAAAGTCTAGCAGATCCTGTGGAGACTCTCCGTCGCAGCCACAGGGTGCTAACGACTGACCTCTACTGCTCCCCCCTAGGTATGGCAAGCAGGAGGTGAAAGAGATCCAGGCAAAACCTGGTCAGTAGAAAACGTTCATAAATAGTTAAAAACCCCAGAAGATAAGGCTCAGCTAATGATGTTGTCTTTAACATTAGAAATTTTCAGACACTAGGTTTCCGCAATTCCAGCTCTTCCCTCTCCAATTTCCTTAGACTGCTAAAGGACTCCCTTATTATCCCCACATCCTTTTGGGTTATTAGTTCAGGGTTGGTGTACAGTTTAACTCGTCCTAACTTTTTAAAACAACTCTTAATGTATCTGAGCCATGGTATACTGAGTGCATGGTCAAGGGTCATACACTCTTTTAAAATCGACTGGCTCAACGTTAATCCCTCACTCAACCAAATTTTTAACCAGAACGTTAGAGGGCGGAGTGCCAAGGTGTCACTTAAATAAGGCACCACTAGTTCTTCATGTACCACCATGTTAGACAAGCCATGAGGAACACCCAGTAAGCGCTTCAAAAAAGTGTTCTTGGCTACCTGAAGTTCATCAGCGGTAACATGCCCCCATATTTCACTACCATAAGAAGCTGTCGCTACACTCTTGGCTTGGTAGATCTTTAGCGGCACTGCAATAGGTCTATTTCCCAATTTAGAGGCAAAGTTGAAAATGGCCGCATTCACCCGCACCAGGTCCCCCTTCTTTCTTTGTTTGAGAGGGCCCCATTTTATATGGTCATCCAATAGGACCCCCAGATATGAAAAAACGTCTGTGCGAGGTACCTTAGCCGGACCTACCCTGAATTGGAATGATTTTTTTGGGCATATCCCCACTTGCATGACATAGGATTTCGAGTCATTTATGGATAAATCCTGATCCGACATAAGCGGCGGAAAAGGCATCAAGCAGGGTTTGTAGCCCCCTGGCGGTCCTAGATATAAGAACTGCGTCATCCGCGTAGAGTAGTACGGGGAGACCACGTCAGCCTACGTGCGGATAATCTACCCCTGTTGATAGAAGGGCTTTATCTAAGTCATTAATATAAAGATTGAACAGAAAGGGGGCCAAGATACACCCTTGGCGTACACCTCTTTTTATATCGAAGTTCTGTGACACACGTAGGTCCTGCGAGAATCTAACATTGGCCTTGGTTGCACAGTGAAGGTCTTCTAAAAAATGGACGATGTTGCTGTCTACCCCAATATCTTTCATGGACTGCCACAGTTTAGCCCTATTCACGCGGTCGAATGGGGAAGATAAGTCCATGAAAGCTAAATATATGGTGCCGGAGCGTGCAACCGTGTATTTGTTAAGAATCATAGTAAGGTTGAGGCACTGGGCCACTGTGGACCGGCCTGGGTGGAACCCGTACTCTACGTTTGATAGAATGTCATGTTCCTCTGCCCAGCTGGTCAGCCTATCTAAAAGCACACAGCCCACCACCTTAACCACCGAGTCCAACAACGAGATTGGTCTGTAACAATGTGTACTATCACGGTAACCCTTTTTAAAAACTGGCACTATAGTCGAAGTAGCCCAGGACTCAGGGCATCCAGTCCTTGCCGCCGCATTGAGTACGGCAACAAGGACCAGGGCCCAAAAAGTAGGGTCAGAATTAAAAAGGTCCGGGGGGATGCCGTCGGGTCCCAGAGCTTAGTTGCTTGTCAGCCAGGCGATACCCCCCTCGACCTCCGAAGGTCAGTTCGGGGTGATTTCCTCTCGACCTGACTGACAGATCAACTCGGGTGGACTCTCAAACATGGTTTTAAAATGGAGCACCCATTCATCCTCGGTGATATGTGCGCCAATTGCACTGCCTTCGTCATGCTCTAAGAAAGGGGTTTTAATGATGCTCCAAAATCGAGAGCTATTCCTCAGGGTACTTGCCTCCATCAACTCCCTCCATGCTTCTTCCTTCAAAACAGACTTGCGTTTGGCCAGTTTCAGTTTATAATCTTTACGGCACGCGCTAACCAGGGTCTGATTTCTTGGACTCCTGTTAAGAGCTTCCCGCAACTTTCTTGCCGCCAGCGAGCAAGAAGAGTCAAACCATCTAGGAGTCAGGATGACTGTTCTGTGGGCCTGGTTACTTAAAAGGTCACCTACTCTAACAGAAATAGTATTGAAAGCACTAATAACCTCCCCCGGAGTTGTGTGCGGCGATGTACACAAAGCTAGTTCACTGGCACATGATTCTGTTACCGATTTGTAAAAAGCATCTGGAGAAATCTGTGTCCACTTTAGCCGTCTTCTACCATCTGTTAGTCTCATTGACCCCTTTTGCTCGACTCCTCTTTTACATGTCAATAAAGGTCCACAAAGTTCGACACACAGAGGGTTGTGGTCACTAAAGGCACTTTCTTGTATGGTAAAACCCCAAAATGAGGATTGTAAGAGCGATGAGATTAATATGAAATCAATAAATGTGCCACCACCTCTCCCTTTGAAAGAAGGAACGGCTACCTTGCTACGAGGATCAATTAGTGACATAAGGGACATTAGGTCAAATTTGTGAAGGAGATTGTTCAGAACATCCCCCTGCGCAGAGTGTTCAAAATGGATCCCCCTCACACGTGGGCAACCCAGGTCAGCCAATCTTGTAGCCCTGGGGTCTCCACATGGGTGTATGTTAAAGTCCCCTGTAATCACAAGGTTTTGAAGTTCAGCTGTACAGTGTTGCCTTATAAACGACCCCAACAGGGTAATATTACACCCACCAATAAGGTATGATACAGAATTATAAAAATTAATAAGACCCAGTTTGTTAGACCCCTTTCTTAAAACCAGAGACTGTATGCACGGGCTTGTTGGGGAGAAAACCTGTATCTGGCAATCTACCGCTACAGAAACATAAATAACAAGCCCACCCCTTGGTCTGCCAGCCGTAGAAGGGGAGGCCGGTACAAAAAAGGACTTATAGCCCTCAAGGAATAGACTACAATCCACCAACCATGTTTCCTGCAAACAAATCACACGAAATTGTTTCACAAATGCAGTCCACAGTGGGTCAGAAAACTTGTTAGCCAAACCTGCAACGTTCCAGGATATAACATTATTATCATATACACGCAAACACCCATGGCTTTACCCTAGTGACTCCTGCTGGGCTATGGGGTTCTCTGAGTCCGACGGTGGAGAAATACCAAGTCAATCACAAGCATCCATGGCAGACAGAGAAGTAAACCGATTAAACAACTCCAAAGGTGGTGGACCAAAATCCTGCCGGCGTACAGCCAACTGATTTGGATAAACTGTAGGTGGAGGCAAGTTTGAATGAACATTCCTAATAGATGGAATTCTCTGCAGCGGACCATCAAATGGAACCAAATTGGCAGAGTTCATATGGTTACACCCTAGTAGTTCTGGTTTATAAAAAAAAAACAAGTGGTAAGGCCACGATGGTCGACTTTGAACAAAAAGGAACAAAATGTGGGTCTGAGAACGTAGGGGGATATTACCAAGAAATTGCGATAATTATCACGAAGCGCGCTTAGCGCTGTTTTTTTTATTGCCGGCGATCGCTGGATTTCATCGCGGAGATAACGCGTTATTATCAACGCTTATCTCCAAGGCGATAATAAATCCAGCGATAGCGGCGAAACCCTGCAATAGCACGAGAAATCCAGCAATAAAAACAACGCGCTAATGAAAAGCTTGCTAATAGGCAGGTGAGGACTTAACCTTACAATCCACCTCCCATTGACTAGAAAGGTTAAGTCAGGTTTTTAGCAGGTGTTAGATTCCAGCGATAATCGCGGTTAGCGCAAAAAATGTTATCGCTTTGCGGGCATTGCTAATAGGGGGAAGTTGTGTTTGCGACTGTTTTCAGTCGCTTTTAGTTGGGAACGCCTACTTTGCATGTCATTAGCGATATATATCGCTGACATGCAAAGCGGCACCAAAACGGTTGCTTTCGCCATAAAGCTGTCGCTAACAGCTGTTAGCGACAGCTTGCTAATAGGGCGATAAGGCCCTTGCTAATATGCCCCAAAATCCTTTCTGCTATGTGAGGCCTATTAAAATTTACAATAACACAATCCCCCAAACATGATTTGCGAGAACTACCAATCCAGCTGACTCTTCGCACCATGTTAATATTTTTCTCCACCCTATTCCCAGGGTTGTATTGTGCGATTACAAGTATAAAACTTTATTCTTCAACTGGAAAAAATCCTCCTTCGTACGCTGTGGGAGAGTTGGCACGTTCCCCGATACCACTACATAGGGGGTAGATTCCGCTGGCAGATGAATCACTGGTAGGCGCTGAAAGTGGGCTTCCCCTCCCCCCAGGGGCCACCCCCCTGTTGGATGGTTCTCTTCCGGGAGCTGGGCCTGCATGGACGATCTGCCTCTGTGGTTATGGTTTTCACTCTGAATAGACACTGGGTGACTTACGATTACTTGTCCCCCCGGTGGCTGTAGCTGTGGCTGTCCCCTAGTATTTTTAGGCAAGCTGTCCAAATTAGGGGGGTCCGATGGAGTACTTTGTCCTGGTTGGACAGCTAACCCTCCCGTTAATGCAGGTTAAACACAGCATTTGAGGTCCGATAAACTCTTTTCGATCGATGTCAGACGATGGATTATCGGGCCCATCTTGGAGTCCAACAAGTTCTTCATCGTTACCTGGAAAGATTCCAGTGCGCCCATAAAGTCTTACTTGGACAGTGTTTGCGTGGTCATAGGGACTTTAGGGAACAGGTTAGGTTTTGATCTTTTGGCTTTGCCCCCCATTGTTTGGGATTTCCTTTTGGTACCTGTCCCTGTCCCTGAACCACCCAGCTCAGCCAAAGATAAGCTCCCATGCATGGTTGCTTTTGATGTTTCCGGGTCCTTGCTGGGGGTAATCAGCGCATGCCATTGATGTGAAGATGCTTCGTTACCCCCTTGTTGCTAATAATAATGGCAGGAGAAAGGGGTAACAGTTGGGCTGTAGATTGACAGGTTGTCCTGATACCATCCTGCACGACCTCATGCAACCCGGCGCTATTTTGAAGGTTTGATAGATCGTCGTCAGCGCTGGCCAATGACACGTGTGTGTCTGCATGCATAGGGGGTGGAGCAATGACGGGAGACCTAGAGAGACGTCGACTAACCAGCTCAATCTCCTTATCCAGCACTGCTGCAGCTCGCTGAAGGAACGAGTCCATGGTAGCCACTGAGGTGGTAGTACCTGCTGCGGCCCTTCCGGGGACTAATGTCACCTTACGCCTACCCATAATAGATTCAGTATTAACGGGTTAAAGTGCTTCACTAGCAGGATGTAGCTCCAATGTTGCTCCAAGAATTTAATAAGTATAGTTGACTGAATTTAAGTGTGACAGAATACAACTCCAGGATACTCAAAGCACAGAAACACTCTACTGACAGACTCCCCTACAGTCCGCGTAGTTAATACATGTGCAGATGTAATACAAAGTAAGGCCATACACCTTCTTACCTTCTCCTCAACTGCTGAGAATACCGCAAAAGGTCGGGGTTGGAACAGGGCGCAACAATATAGACAGGCAGCGGTGCTCCGATAGAGGTATGAAGAGATTTCCAGTAACGGGCCAAGAGAATTGGCCCAGCCCAGCCTCAACCGGTCTCGGACGGGCGCAGACGGGCCCGCACTTGGCTCGGGCTTTGCCCGGACACGGCCCAGGCACGCCCGCGCATGTCCCGCGCTGCGGTAGCCCTGGCCTCCTTTTAAGCGCCTCACCATTGGCGGCGTGCGGGCATGGCGCGGAACAGCCTTGATTGTGTAGTCCTCCGGTCTCTGGGCAAAAGCAAGGCAGGCAAAAGGGAAAACAAACAGCGTTATGAACCCTGGCCTCCTCTTAAGCGCCTCCTGGCGCGTTAGCTCACCGTTGGCAGCGTGCGGGCGTGCCGCGGAGCAGCCTGGGTTGTGTAGTCCTCCGGTCTCTGGGCAAAAGCAAGGCAGGCAAAAGGGAAAACAAACAGCGTTACGGGGCTCCCACGCTGCGGGAGCCCTGGCCTCCTCTTAAGCGCCTCCTGGCACGTTGCTCACTGTTGGCGGTGTGCAGGCGTGCCGCGGAGCAGCCTCGATTGTGTAGTCCTCCGGTCTCTGGGCAAAAGCAAGGCAGGCAAAAGGGAAAACAAACAGCGTTATGGGGCTCCCGCCCTCCTCTTAAGCGTCTCCTGGCACGTTGCTCATCATTGGCGGTGTGCGGGCGTGACGCGGAGCAGCCTGGATTGTGTAGTCCTCCGGTCTCTGGGCAAAAGCAAGGCAGGCAAAAGGTAAAACAAACAGCATTACGGGGCTCCCGTGCTGCGGGAGCCCTGGCCTCCTCTTAAGCACCTCCTGGCGCATTGCTCACTGTTGGCGGCGTGCAGGCGTGCCGCGGAGCAGCCTGGATTGTGTAGTCCTCCGGTCTCTGGGCAAAGCAAGGCAGGCAAAAGGGAAGACAAACAGCGTTACGGCGGGAGCCCTGGCCTCCTCTTAAGCGCCTCCTGGTGAGTTGCTCACCGTTGGCGGCGTGCCGTGGAGCAGCCTGGATTGTGTAGTTCTCTGGTCTCTGGGCAAAAGCAAGGCAGGCAAAAGGGAAAACAAACAGTGTTATGGGGCTCCCACGCTGCTGGAGCCCTGGCCTCCTCTTAAGCGCCTCCTGGCGTGTTGCTCACCATTGGCGGCGTGCGGGCGTGCCGCGGAGCAGCCTGGAGTGTGCAGTCCTCCGGTCTCTGGGCAAAAGCAAGGCAGGCAAAAGGGAAAACAAACAGCGTTACGGGGCTCTCGCGCTGCGGTAGGCCTGTCCTCTTCTTAAGCACCTCCTGGTGCATTGCTCACCATTGGCGGCGTGCGGGCATGCCGTGGAGCAGCCTGGATTGTGTAGTCTTCCGGTCTCTGGGCAAAAGCAAGGCAGTAAAAAGGGAAAACAAACAGCATTATGGGGCTCCCGCGCTGCGTAAGCCCTGGCCTCCTCTTAAGCGCCTCCTGGCACGTTGCTCACTGTTGGCGGTGTGCAGGCGTGCCGCAGAGCAGCCTGGATTGTGTAGTCCTCCGGTCTCTGGGCAAAAGCAAGGCAGGCAAAAGGGAAAACAAACAGCGTTATGGGGCTCCTGCCCTCCTCTTAAGCGTCTCCTGGCGCGTTGCTCACCATTGGCGGTGTGCGGGCGTGACGCGGAGCAGCCTGGATTGTGTAGTCCTCCGGTCTCTGGGCAAAAGCAAGGCAGGCAAAAGGTAAAACAAACAGCATTACGGGGCTCCCGTGCTGCGGGAGCCCTGGCCTCCTCTTAAGCACCTCCTGGCGCATTGCTCACTGTTGGCGGCGTGCAGGCGTGCCGCGGAGCAGCCTGGATTGTGTAGTCCTCCGGTCTCTGGGCAAAGCAAGGCAGGCAAAAGGGAAGACAAACAGCGTTACGGCGGGAGCCCTGGCCTCCTCTTAAGCGCCTCCTGGCGAGTTGCTCACCGTTGGTGGCGTGCCGTGGAGCAGCCTGGATTGTGTAGTTCTCTGGTCTCTGGGCAAAAGCAAGGCAGGCAAAAGGGAAAACAAACAGTGTTATGGGGCTCCCACGCTGCTGGAGCCCTGGCCTCCTCTTAAGCGCCTCCTGGCGTGTTGCTCACCATTGGCGGCATGCGGGCGTGCCGCGGAGCAGCCTGGAGTGTGCAGTCCTCCGGTCTCTGGGCAAAAGCAAGGCAGGCAAAAGGGAAAACAAACAGCGTTACGGGGCTCTCGCGCTGCGGTAGGCCTGTCCTCCTCTTAAGCACCTCCTGGTGCATTGCTCACCATTGATGGCGGGCGGGCGTGCCGCAGAGTTGCATGGATTGCGTAGTCCTCCGGTCTCTGGGCACAAGCAAGGCAGGCAAAAGGGAAAACAAACGGAGTTACGGTGCTCCCGCAGCGCACGGGAACCCTGGCCTCCTCTTAAGCGCCTCCTGGCGCGTTGCTCACCGTTGGTGGCGTGCGGGCGTACCGTGGAGCAGCCTGGATTGTGTAGTCATCCGGTCTCTGGGCAAAAGCAAGGCAGGCAAAAGGTAAAACAAACAGCGTTACGGGGCTCCTGCAGCTGGCCTCCTCTTAAGCGCCTCCTGGTGCGTTGCTCACCGTTGGCGGCGTGCGGGTGTGCCGCGGAGCAACCTGGATTGTGTAGTCCTCCGGTCTCTGGGCAAAAGGGAAAACAAACAGCGTTACGGGGCTCCCGCGCTGCGGAAGCCCTGGCCTCCTCTTAAGCGCCTCCTGGCGCGTTGCTCACCGTTGGCAGCGTGCGGGCATGCCGCAGAGCAGCCTGGATTGTGTAGTCCTCCGGTCTCTGGGCACAAGCAAGGCAGGCAAAAGGGAAAACAAACAGAGTTACGGGGCTCCCGCGCTGTGGGAGCCGTGGCCTCCTCTTAAGCGCCTCCTGGCACGTTGCTCACCGTTGGTGGCGTGCGGGCGTACCGCGGAGCAGCCTGGAATGTGTAGTCCACCGGTCTCTGGGCAAAAGCAAGGCAGGCAAAAGGGAAAACAAACAGCGTTATGGGGCTCCCGCTGGCCTCCTCTTAAGCACCTCCTGGTGCGTTGCTCACCGTTGGCGGCGTCCGGGCGTACTGCGGAGCAGCCTGGATTGTATAGTCCTCAGGTCTCTGGGCAAAAGCAAGGCAGGCAAAAGGGAAAACAAACAGCGTTACGGGGCTCTCGCGCTGCTGGAGCCCTGGCCTCCTCTTAAGCACCTCCTGGTGCGTTGCTCACCGTTGGCGGCGTGCGGGCGTACCGCGGAGCAGCCTGGATTGTGTAGTCCTCCGGTCTCTGGGCAAAAGCAAGGCAGGCAAAAGGGAAAACAAACAGCATTACGGTGCTCCCCCCCCTCTTTAAACTTAAATTTCCCACTCCAGTCAGTGCAACAGTAGGGAAAGTGTTGGATAGCGGAGGGGTAAAAATTACTATTCCAACTCTAATCAGTTCAACAGTAGGGAAAGTGCTGGATAGCAGAGGGGTGAAAATTACTATTCCCGCTCCAATCAGTTCACCAGTAGGGAAAGTGTTGGATAGCGGACGGGTAAAAATTACTATTCCCACTCCAGTGAGTGCAACAATAGGGAAAGTGTTGGATAGTGGAGGGGTAAAAATTACTATTCCCACTCCAGTCAGTGCAGCAGTAGGGAAAGTGTTGGATAGCAGAGGGATACAATTTATTATTCCCACTCGAGTCAGTGCAACAGTAGGGAAAGTGTTGGATAGCGGAGGGGTAAAAATTACTATTCCCACTCCAGTGAGTGCAACAGTAGGGAAAGTGTTGGATAGCAGAGGGATACAATTTACTATTCCCACTCCAGTGAGTGCAACAGTAGGGAAAGTGTTGGATAGCGGAGGGATAACATTTACTAATCCCACTCCAGTGTGTCAATAGGGAAAGTGTTGGATTGCGGAGGGGTAAAATTTACTATTCTCACTCCAGTCAGTTCAAAATTAAAAACAAACAAAATATGATCAACAAAATAAAGGTTTTTCTTTAAAACTCAATAAAAATATAAATATGTTAAAAATAAAAATAAAAATATATTTAATATTAAAATTTAAAAAAACATATAATGCTAACTACATATCACAAATACCTACAAATATTATATTAAATAAAATAAAAAAATGATTTTCAAACAAATGAATATTTTTATTTAGAAGTTAATTATTGACAAAAACATTAATTATTACATAAATGTAGTCTATTTACTTCCTACCCTATAACACCACACAACTCACAACCCACATCGAAAATAAACAAAAATGTATGTGCATAATTAACATAATTAATTTTCAATTAAACAAATATTATTAATTAAAAAACAAATTAAAACACATAACATTGAATTACCTTCCCAGCCTTTACACCTATAATCCACACAACCCACACCTAAAATTAAACTGTAAAAAAATAATAACACAATAAAAAAAACAATTAAATAGCTAATATTATTTAACTACTAATTATAAAGTAATTAAAATTAATTTACTCCCTACTCTTCACCCCTATAAACCCAAGACCCCCACACAAAAATAATTAAACAATTACCCTAATTAATGATCAATTAATTAATTAATATTAATTATCAACTAATTATAAATTAATTAAAAATAAATTACTTCCCACCCCTTCCCTCTAAAATAACCCCGTCCTGCAACTAAAATTAATTACACAATTTCCATATTTCATTGTCAATTAATAAATTAATATTAATTAACAACTAATAATTAATTAAAAATAAATTACTTCCCACCCTTTACCCCTATAAACCCCACAACCTGCACCTAAAATTTACCCAGAAAAATTAAAAACACAATTAACGTTATAAAATCTCAATTAAATAAATATTAATAATGTATTATAATTAAATTACTTCCCACACTATTCCCCTATAAACCCACAACCCGCTATGGAACAAAAAAATGCTAACTTTAATTAAAACAAAATTAATAACTACTAACAATTTAACACATATATTGAAAAACATAAACAATACACACAAAAAATCACATACATTTAAAAATGTAGTATAATACAGAACACTAATTAAAAAATCGATATTTTAAATAACTATTTTAGAAAACGATATTAATGACTTCTATATTTTTTAAATCGATATTTCTTACCTTAAAGTCGATATTCTTGACCACGATATTTTTGCTGTCGATATTTCTGTGTCACGATATTTAAAACTCGATATTAGTGGAAGTAGACATTTCCAACTCAATTTTCTGACTGAATACTGGAAACTACACAACAAGTGGGTGTGTGAGTGCCTCTGTGGGTCTGTGAGTGGGTCTCTGATAACCCTGGGTGTAAAAATCCGCTCCGCTCATGGATTTTGCAGATTTTTTGCAACGCCGCGTTCCGCGTAGAACGCGGAGTTGCCGGAAAACTCAGCACTCCGCAACGGAGCGGAGTTTTTTTTGTGTTTGCGCACCCAAAATGTGTTTTTGTACGCGCTGGAGTGACTTACCGGGTGCCGGCGATCGCCGACGAGATTTCCCATCCGTTCGCGAGCGCCACGAGATTTGCTAGGTGGCCGCATGGTCCCGCGAGAGTTTGCGATCGCGAACACGTCATTCGGGCGTGCCTTCAGACTTCCAGAGGAAGTTTTATGAAGAACACGATCCCGAACACGCAGAATCTGCAATCTGGAGAAGGTTCTCTCCCGAGCAGCATCAAACCTTCTCGAAATGATGATTTGGATTAAAAAAACGCCTCAGATTGACATTTGGCTGTACTTTTTTGTGCAAGGAGTCCTTTTTCTTTTTTTACTTTTTTTTTAAGAGGAAGAAAGTGCCCCAGAGTCGCCAACTTCCTGTTCCTGTCCAGCAGGCTCCTCCTAGGGCTTTGTCCATCTCCTGTTCACTTTTCATTTGGATTTGGAGCTGGAAGGATCCCTCTTTGTGTCTGCTGAATCATATAACATTGGATTTGAGGACTTTTGAATATGAGATTTCACAAGTAAGTTTGAAAATTGGTGTTGTTTGTTTGATTGGGGCATTGCACCTACTTTTTTTGTACTCTTCATCGTTTTTTTAAATTTATTGTGGTGGGTGGCCTGTAGTTTCAGTAGGGGCCTAGTTGTTTCTTTGTAAGTATTTTTTCTTCTTTTATAAAGGAAACAGGTTGCACATTTCACTACATTTTCTCCAACTTTTGAAATCAATTTGCAATATTTATTTAATTCACTAGCCCAGTAGTCTGCCAATAGGCCTTTCAGCTAGTCGGCCCAGAGCTACTCATGGGTGCATGAAACAACTGTTTCTGTGTTGTCTGTTGAATTTAAACATCATTTAGGGCATGGATGACATTGGATTGAAATGCAAAATGTGTTTTTTTTGGTATTTCACTTTTTTTCATGTGTGTTAAATAAATGCCTTTGTTGGATGTGTGTGGTTGTTGTGTAACTTGCAAACCTTTTTTAGCCCTGTGGATTTTCGTTTTTGGCATTGTTGCATTAAAGCTGTGTTGTTTAGCATGCCTCCTGTGTCTCACCAGTGTGTGAGTGGGTTTAGAATAGTGGGCCAGCATTTGCCTTGGCTGAGCCTCCCCATGTGGCCAGGGGCCATTTTGTAAAGTCTGTGTCCAGGTAGGCCTGCTTGAGTTCATTGTTTTCTAGGCCTCCTGCTTGTTGCTGTTTTGAGTGACCCTGTGGCTGGTGGCCATTTTGTGGTGGTGGTAGCTAGTGTGCTTTAGCCATTGACCTGCATGTCTTCTTTCCTTTGCTCCTCTTGGCTTATTGCTTCTTGTTGTGGTAGCCTGGCCATGTGGCTGGTGGCCATTTTGTGAAGGCAGCCAGTGTGCTTTTGCCATATGCCTGCATTGTCTGTCTTCCCTTTCTTGTTGTTGTGGCCTGGTCATGTGGCTAGCGGCCATTTTGTGAAGGCAGCCAGTGTGCTTTTGCCATAGGCCTGCATTGTCTGTCTTCCCTTTCTTGTTGTAGTGGCCTGGCCATGTGGATGGTGGCCATTTTGTGAAAGGGCAGCCAGTGTGCTTCTGCATTAGGCCTGCAAGCCTTCTTTGTGGTGGCCATGCCTTTTTGCTGGTTATTGTTTTGCATGCAATTTTTTCTTCTTTTATCCAGCAAAAAATGTAGCATAGTTCACTACATGTTCTAATAAATTTGCAATATTATTGATTTGAATTGATTCACTGTGTGGCCTAGTCTGTCTATGGGTTTTTTTAACCAATAGGCCCAGAGCTACTCATGGGTGCATGAAACAAGTGTTTCTGTGGTGCCTGTTGAATTTAAACATCATTTGGGGCATGGATGGCATTGGATTGAAATGCAAAATGTGATTTTTTTTGGGTATTTCAATTTTTTCATGTGTGTTAAATAAATGCCTTTGTTGGATGTGTGTGGTTGTTGTAACTTGCAAACCTTGTTTACCCCTGTGGGTTTTCGTTTTTAGCATTGTTGAATTAAATCTGTGTTGTTTAGCATGCCTCCTTTGTCCGGCCAGTGTGTGAGTGTGTTTGTAATAGTGGGTCAGCATTTGCCTTGGCTGAGCCTCCCCATGTGGCCAGGGGCCATTTTGTAAAGTCTGTGTCCATATAGGCCTGCTTGAGTTCATTGTTTTCCAGGCCTCCTGCTTGTTGTTGATGTGAGTGACCATGTGGCTGGTGGCCATTTTGTGGTGGTGGTAGTTAGTGTGCTTTTGCCATAGGCCTGCATGTCTTCTTTCCTTTGTTCCTCTTGGCTTATTGCTTCTTGTTGTGGTGGGCTGGCCATTTGGCTGGTGGCCATTTTGTGAGGGCAGCCAGTGTTCTTTTGCCATAGGCCTGCATTGTCTGTCTTCCCTTTCTTGTTGTTGTAGCCTGGCCATGTGGCTGGCGGCCATTTTGTGAAGACAGCCAGTGTGCTTTTGCCATAGGCCTGCATTGTCTATCTTCCCTTTCTTGTTGTTGTGGCCTGGCCATGTAGCTGGCGGCCATTTTGTGAAGGGGCAGCCAGTGTGCTTCTGCATTAGGCCTGCAAGCCTTCTTTTGTGGTGGCCATGCCTTCTTGCTGGTTGTTGTTTTGCATGCAATTTTTTCTTCTTTTATCCAGCAAAAAATGTAGCATAGTTCACTACATTTTCCAATAAATTTGCAATATTATTGATTTGAATTGATTCACTATGTGGCCTAGTCTGCCAATGGGTTTTCCAACCAATAGACCAAGAGCTACTCATGGGTGCATGAAACAACTGTTTCTGTGGCGTCTGTTGAATGTAAACATCATTTAGGCCATGGATGGCATTGGATTGAAATGCAAAATGTGTTTTTCTTTTTTTGGTATTTCACTTTTTTTCATGTGTGTTAAATAAATGCCTTTGTTGTATGTGTGTGGTTGTAACTTGCAAACCTTTTTTAGCCCTGTGGATTTTCGTTTTTGACATTGTTGCATTACAGCTGTGTTGTTTAGCATGCCTCCTTTGTCTGGCCAGTGTGTGAGTGTGTTTGTAATAGTGGGCCAGCATTTGCCTTGGCTGAGCCTCCCCATGTGGCCAGGGGCCATTTTGTAAAGTCTGTGTCCATATAGGCCTTCTTGAGTTCATTGTTTTCCAGGCCTCCTGCTTGCTGTGAGTGACCATGTGGCTATTGGCCATTTTGTGGTAGTAGTTAGTGTGCTTTTGCCATAGGCCTGCATGTCTTTACTTTTTTCCTCTTGGCTTATTGCTTCTATCCATTGTCAGCTGCAGCTCCCTGAATGCTGAATCCCACGTGATGCACAATGCCAAACCAGGTCCGTTACATTTGTATTTTTGTTGTTCTTCTTGTTTCCTATCCTTCCTGAGTGTACTGTACAGTACACCAACCATGAAAGCCCTTGTTGTTGTCAAAGTCTCACAAATTGCTACACTGTACTGTTATGTTTTTTAATAACTGAGGTAATCAATTTAATAATATTAATAACACTAACAAGTGTGACCACACACTAAGATATATATTATATTTGTTTGTTTGTACTAGTAGTAATTGAACCCCAACAATGAATGTTACGTTTAGTACCCCGGGGAGGTGGCGGTCCCCGGGGCGTGTGGGGGGGCTGGAGCCCCCCCCACACAGGTTTTCTAATGTATAAAAAAAAGCCCCGGGGGGTGGCGGTCCCCGGGGCTTGGGGGGCCCTTTGAGGCCCCCCACACATTAAATTATCCCCCCCACCATGCCCCCGGGGCTTGGCCCACCCGGGGGCCAATTAACATCGAAGCGCGGGACATACATTCACTCACCAACACACTCTTACACACACTTACCCACCCATACAGTCTATCACAGATGCACTCTTGAAACCATCCACCCAGTGAATCACCCACTCACACATCTATGCACAGAGTCGCACACACCCCTCCCACACAAACACTCAGGCACCCATACAGATACTCACACAAGCATTCAATAACTCAAATAGACACTCATGTAGCTATTCACAAACACATGCAGCCACTTACACAGCAACAGACAGACGGATACAGACATTCACCCAGTTTAGTCACTAACCCATGCATTCAGTAAGATACGTTAAATCACTCACTTATACAGTCAGTCACGCACCTACTAAATCATCCATACAGACACTTACACACCCACTCATTCTTCAATACGTCTTTTCCTATATATATTAAAAATCTTTAAACTTTAGAGAAACACACAGTCACTGGATGATGTCATCAGTGATGTCATCAGTGATGTCATTTGAGATGTCAACAGTGATGTCATCAGTGATGTTACTGACCATGTCATGAGTGATGTAATATGTGACGTCATCAGCAGTGCATTGCGGGGGCGCGAGTTATAGTTAGCTGGACTAACTATAACGGGGGAATTTCACGGGTTTTGTACGAGTGAAATGTCCAACTAACTATAACTGTCCCTAAAACCTATGGTTTTTTCAGTGAATATATATATATATGCAAAAAAGAAGCTGAGAACTCTGGGTAGTTCCCAAGTTTAGGTGGAAGGCAGCTCCAGTATATAGCACTCTCAACACTAGCAACACTCTAAATTTGCTCACCTCAAATGTCTGCTTTTCTATCAAAGCCTTTAAGCGTAGGATTAGCACAGTGCCATCCACACAGAGATAGAAAGAGACAAAGTCTTTTGCCATTTCTACAGCAAAGTCTTTAAGCATAGGATGAGCACAGTGCTATCCATGCCGAGCTGTAAAATGGCCAAAGCCTTTTACCACTCCAGGCACAGTATTACAGCTTTGGATTGGTAAAATACCATCCAAGCCAACCTGAAATGAATAAAAGCAACCCCTGACACGTGTTTCGTTCTCATTAGAGCTCTTCAGAGGGGTATAGCTTTGTCCAGACACAAGGGAGCACCCAGTAGAAGTCAAAACAATACCCTTTCACCTACTATGATACCATCCAGGCATCCATCCATCCAAACATAGCTATCATTCTCAATCTCAACAAAAGTTTCACCAACAATATACATTTGTCATTTAATCCCCACCCATGCGTCCTTGCTTGCCTTTGAGTTTGACCCATTAAACCCCCCGGAGGATTCCGTTCACCCATACAGTTTCACCCACCCACCCAGGCAGGCATCCTTTCCTTCATCTTTCACCCATCCTTCAACCACCCATGCATCCTATCAGCCACCTATATGCATCCCGGGGCTCCTTCCTTCACCCACGCATCCTTCTCTGCCAGTCATATATTACATGTCGTCTGACTCTTTGTCTTCGTCATAAATCTGTCTCTGCTGAGTTGAAGATAGAATAGAATAGGCCATTAGTTACTCAACTCCCGCTAAAGCTAATGTAAAGTAAAGGGTGTCTTCTTCAACTGTTCACAACAACCTAGTCTCAGCAGCAGTACAGTGTACTGAGTGTACACCCTTGCAGCGACTGTATTCATCATTCTCAATAAGTAAGGAATATGACTTACCACCGCCCGCCACTGCTGCTGGCTCACCCCCTGCAGCTGCAGCATCTGCTCCCTCCAGACTGGCTTGGCCCTCGCTGCTGGCCCCGGCACTGGTGGTCATTATGCCTGGAAAAAACATTTCACATTTTTTAGATGCCATATACGCCTCCCCTATTTATTGTTTTCATCAGCAAGATTGAAAATACATAATAATACATACACCACACACATCACTATCTACAATTCGGGTACTAGAGTAGAGTAGACAGTATGTCCTATCAAAAATAACAAAATATCCGGTTGTGCATTTTGTTGGTGGCAATTTTTGAAAAGCCTCTCAAGAAGAGGACATCCCAAAGGACTGGACTCAGTGGCTAGAGCTATTGGTGCATCTGATTTATTTAAAAGAAGAAAAAGAGTGGCCAACTGGGTGGACAATCGGACATGAGGTCTCTCTTGGTTGTAAAATAATGGTGCCGTCCTCCTCCTCATACTTCCTTCCAGCCATGGTGCACGGTAATCAGTTGTCCAGTGTTCACCATCAACTGCTGCTAATAAAAAAAGTACTAGACCTAGACAAGAAAAAGTCAAATACACCACTTTGGTGTGTCCAACGTGAGTGACCATCATTTACTGATTGAGCATGAGACAGTAAAAGAAAGCCTTCTTGTTAGACTTGGCATCTTTTGGCGTGTTTCCCCTGACTTTTTGCTTTCTGACCTCCCGGTTTTGACTCTGTTTTTGCTGGTGTAATGATTCTGCACACTTTCCTCACTGCTGTCCAGTGGGAAAGTGCAAGTGCTCCTGTATAAAATGTGTTATGGATTGGTGTTTCCATGATTGGCCTATTTGGTTTATGTATCAGTCCCTTGTAAAGTGCACTGCGAGTGCCAGGGCCTATAGACCAAATGCTGTTGGTGGGCTGCAGCACTGGATTGTGCCACCCACGCAAACAGCCCATAAAGTGTAACTCGGGCCTGCCATCGCAGAGCCTGTGCGCAGCCTGGGGCTGCCATGTCGACTTGGCAAGTGCACACACTTGCAAGTCACTAAACCTTCCCTTTACTACATGTTAGTCACCCCTAAGGTAGGCCCAAGGTACCCCTATGGGCAGGGTGCGTTATATGCGAAAGGTAGGGCATGCCCTGGTGTGTGTGGCATGTCCTGATAGTGAATTACAGCCTAGTTCATTTTTCACTATTGCAAGGCTACCTGTTCCCCCTAGGCCAGAACGGGCAGTTTTGATTATTACAGCTTATAATCCTAACTGACCCCGGGAACATGGTAGAAATTCGAGTTTAGTATGCCTGGACTCAGAATGATAAAATGCAGCTTTTAGTGAAGTTGGTTTTAACATTCTGTGTTTGAAAATACCACTTTTAGAAAGTGGGTATTTTCTTGTCTAACCATCCAAGCCTGCCTCTGCGAGGTTGTGTATTCCTTGTCTGGAGTGTGAGTGACAGGGGCTGGGGGATGCCGGGAGACAGGGTGAGTCAGCGCAGGGCTGAATAGCAAGATCTACATGTAGATGGGTGGGAGGGGTCGCACCTGGGCCCTGAATAGGACAGTGCCTTCCCTCCACAATGCTGGCTCCACCTCCTGTGGTGCGTCTGATGTCCCTGGCCTACTCACTGAAAGAAGGGACGGAGACTTGTCAACAAAGTGCTCCAGAACTGGTTTGGACTAGGCAAAGGCCTCTCTGCCTTCAGAGAACAAAGGAATTTCGGATATAAATATTGGGGCCCTGACCCCATGAATTTAGATCTCGCTGGAATCAAGGAACCTGCCAAGACGAAGAGCTGGAAGAGCTGCCAGGAGGAGTACTGCCCCTTTGCTGTGTTGTTGCTTTGTTGGGTTGGCCTGCAGCTGCTGCTTCTGCCTTGGGCAGTGAAAGGACTGGACTGAACTTTCTACAAACTTGTGCTGAGTATCTCCAAGGGCCTGAAACCGAGCTGGCCTCCTGTTAAGAAGTCTCAGGGACTACAAAGACTTCACAAGCCTCTGGGTACCGCTTCTGGAACGCTGTTTCAGTTGCCACAGAGGAAGGGAACTGCAACCGACTCCGTCAACCGAATCCATCCCTGGCCGGTGACCTGTTTGCACCGCAGACCGCATCGCCCCGCTTCGCATCGCAACCCTGGTCTCATCGTGGGCGACGTCCGACGCCGCCAACATCGAGCCGCTGCTTGCACCGTGACCTGTGGGCACCGCAGTTCGCATCGCATCGCTTCACTGAACCAGCCGGACCCGACCGACGCGGTCGCTGCAACTGGCTCAAGAGTCGAGACCGCACCGCATTTGGGGCACCGCTCGCACGTCTGCGACGCACCGCTCCGACTCGCACCCCTGTCCGACGCCAGCTCCCACACTCCGGCTAGGTCGCCTGCATCGCAACCTGTCAGCACCGCATCGAGCATCGTCTCACCCTGCATCGCACGCCTTGGACTCACCGACTCCGTCTGTACGACACTCATCGAGCCGCTGCCTGCACCGCATCGAGGGACACCGCACCTTGCATCGCTCCGTCTTGCACCGCAACCGCGACGAACGCCGACCGGCTCGTACACTCCGTACCAGCCACAACGAGAAAGGTACTGTAACCGAGTCTGTTCACGACTCTGCTGGCCCGTATCGACGCGGTCGGCTGGAACTGTTAGACTCTGTGGTTTTCAGCATCACGGTAGGCTCGGACGGAGCTACCGACTCGTACGAACTTTGCTTTTGTGCTATTCCTGCAAAGAAGAAGTTACCGTATCAAGTATTCATTCGTAAAGTATAGTATTGTGGATTTTTGTCGTAATTGGTCTTGTCTTGAGTATATAAAATATTGGTTATTTTTCTAAACTGGTGTGGTGTCCGTTTGTAGTGCTTACACTGTATTACTGTTGGTTATGTGCAAATGCTTTACACACTGCCTCTGAATTAAGCCTGACTGCTCGTGCCAAGCTACCACGAGGGTGAGCAGGGGTTACTTCACGAGTGTAACACCCTTACCCTGACTAGGAAGAAGGGTCCCTACTTGGACAAAGGTGCAAGCCCTTGCCAACTAGAGATCCCATTTCTACCATTGGTCGTCAGCGGTGGGATAGGACTTGTGTTTGCACTTGACTTACAGTGATTGGTGTGCACTACTACCATATCGCAGACCATTACGTACCACATACTGGTTCTTTTTCTTTTGGCCTATTTTTGATCTCGCCAGTTTTCAACTCACTACTTTTGTCATGCCTGAATCAATTGCATCATCCGTTGCATCTCTGGAAGTTATCTTTGAGGAGGATAGGTTGGAATCCTACGCCGTAAAGGAGTTACGGGCGATTTGTAAAAACCTGAAAGTCCAAATTAAAGGCCTCACAAGGAAGGAGGAGCTACAGAAGGTGCTGAGGGCCTGGGTAGCAGCCAGACATGCCAATGGGCAGCCTGGTAATCTCAGTGAGGAGGTGGAGGAGCCTATTTCCAGGGCGGATGTGCTTTTGGGTAGGGGGAACCCGCCAGGTCAGGCAGCAGCAGTCTGTCCCCAGAGGAGCTGGAGGACAGGCGGGAGGCAAGGCAGTTTGAGCTGCAGAAGCTCAGGCTGGAGAGTGAGTGGGAGGAGAAGAGGTTGGCCATAGAGGAGAGGAAGATGCTCTTAGAGCATGAGAGAGAACTGAAGGAGCTAGAACTTAGGAGTAAGTCAGGCTCAGATGGTGGCAGCAATTCGTCCAGAAAGGCAGACAGGATTGTGCACATTCCCAAGAACGTAGGCAAGGAATTCAAGAAGGGGGATGACATACAAAGGTGGTTTCAGGGTTATGAGGCAGCCATACACATGAATGGGGTCCCTGAGGAGAATTGGGGAGCAGGATTGTGGCCACTTTTCCCGGAAGAAGCAAGGGATGCTCTGATAGCTTTGGGTAAGGGGTATCACCTCACCTATGCTGACATGAAGGATGCCCTTCTCACGAAGTATGGTCTTACTCCTGAAAAGTACAGGGATCAGTTCAGGTCCAGTAAGAAGTCTGATGCCAACACTTGGTTGGAATGTGTGGATGTGTTCTGCAGGTCTCTGGATGGTTGGGTGAAGGGCAGTAGCGTAACAGATTTTCAGGGGCTCTACAACTTGATTGCATGGGAGCACTTGTCTAGTTTATGTTTTGCAGATCTGCGCCAGCACCTAGTGGATAGTAAGCTAACTGACCCCAGGAAGCTTGCTATGGAAGCGGACCGCTGGGTGAGTACCAGGGTCCACAAGAAAGCGTTTGGGGGAGACTCAGCCAAAGGTGGGCAGGGTCCCCAGCAGAAAGGTGGGGGGACAAGGGTAAAGCACAGGAGTTCTCTAAAGGGCACCAAACTAGTACCCAGGGTAAAGGTTCCCAGCCCCCGGTGATAAGAAGAAAGGGGTCTCCACAGGGAAGCCTGTTGAGACCGGCCCCCACAAGTGTTATGCATGTGACCAGGTAGGTCACTTTAAGGGGGACCCCAAGTGCCCGAAGGGGACACAGCCGCCCACCGGTGGACAGTCCAAAGTGTTGGCTAGTGTAGCGCTTGGGGAGGAGGGGTGCCCACAGGAGGGTGGGGATCCCGCAGAAATGACCCTTGTCTCACTAGGGGACAGTGAGATGGTCCCAGGAAACCAGGTGCCCCCTAACACAAAGAAATATAGCACCTGGGTGACCATTAATGGGAACAGGGTAGAGGCTCTCAGAGACACTGGAGCCAGTGTGACCTCAGTCCGGTGTCACCTGGTGTCTGAGAAGCAAGTAGTCCCAGGAGCATTCCACCAAGTAGTTGCTGTCGACAACTCAGAGCGCCAATGTATGGTGGCGCAGGTTCCCTTTGAATGGGGGGGCTCTCAGGTCCCTTGAGGGTGGTTGTGAGCCCTACCATGCCTGTAGATTGTCTGCTAGGAAACGACCTGGAGCAGTCCTCATGGAAGGAGGTTGAGCTCAGGTCTCACTTGGAGATGCTTGGGTTGCCAGAGTGGGCATGCGTGTCTACTCGGTCAATGGCAGCCAAAAAGGGTGATCAAGAGGACTTGGAGCCTGAAACAGTGGCCCAAGTCCCTGCCAAGAGAAAGGGCAGGGGCGCGGGAAACCGGCCCCCGAAGTTCCCACGGACCGGGAGGAGGCGGACCTCGAGGGGGACGCCCGGTGCCTACAGGGGAGCAGGTAGCCGAACTGGGAGACATCTCTGAGCTGACCCATTGGCAGCAAGAAGGGGGTCCCACCAGGGAGGAGTTCTGCAGGGAGCAGAACGAGTGCCCTACTCTGGAGGGTCTGCGGCGGCAGGCTGCAGACCAGGCAGCTGGTAATCAGTCCGGGTCACATCTGATCTACTGGGAGAGTGGTCTCCTATACAGTGAGCCTAAGGTTGCTGAGCCTGGGTCAGCCCGTGTGCTGGTGGTACCCCAGCGCTTCAGGACCTTCCTACTGGGTCTGGCTCATGACGTGCCTTTGGCAGGACATTTGGGGCAGGACAAGACCTTTGACAGGCTTGTCACCCACTTCTTTTGGCCCCAAATGCGAAGGCAGTCAGATGCACACTGTAGGTCTTGCCAAACTTGCCAGGCAAGTGGTAAGAGTGGGAGGAAGGTCAAAGCTCCTCTCCAACCTTTTCCTGTTGTTGGAACACCCTTTGAAAGGGTAGGGATGGATATAGTGGGGCCACTGGATCCCAAGAAAGCCATGGGCAACAGGTACATCCTGGTCTTGGTGGACCATGCCACCCGGTACCCGGAGGCAATCCCTCTCAGGACAACGACGGCGCCAGTGGTGGGCCGGGCGTTAATGGGGATCTTTTCCCGTGTGGGATTCCCCAGAGAGGTGGTTTCTGATAGGGGGACCAATTTCATATCGAAGTATATGACATCCCTGTGGAAGGAGTGTGGTGTAACCTACAAGTTCACCACTCCTTACCACCCACAAGGAAACGGTCTGGTGGAGAGATTCAACCAGACCTTGAAAGGCATGATCAAGGGTCTAACAGAACCCATGAGGCGTAAGTGGGACGTCCTCTTGCCATGCCTACTCTTTGCATACAGGGAGGTGCCTCAGAAGTCTCTTGGGTACAGCCCCTTTGAGCTCCTGTATGGCCACCCTGTCAGAGGACCTCTGAGTTTGGTAAAGGAAGGCTGGGAGGCAGCTCCCAGGAAAACTCCCCAGGATGTATTTAGCTACATGCTGGCCTTTAGAAACCAAACTGCCCGCTTCAGGAAACTCGCTCAGGCGAACCTAGAAGCAAGCCAGGAAGAAATGAAGACATGGTATGACCAGAATGCCACTCTGGTCGAATTTCAACCTGGGCAGAAAGTGTGGGTCATGGCTCCAGTGGCACCTTGTGCCTTGCAGGACAAGTGGACTGGGCCATATGAGGTAAAGGAGCACAAAAGTGACGTCACCTACCTGGTGGATTTGCAGGCTCCCAGGAACCCTTTGAGGGTCCTTCACGTGAACCGCCTCAAGCCCCACTTCGAGAGGTCCGAAGTGAGTATGCTCTTGGCGACAGATGATGGGGTGGAAGAGGAGAGTGAGCCTCTCCCTGACCTCCTGTCTACCAAGGAGCATGATGGGTCAGTAGAGGGTGTGATCCTCTCCCCTACTCTGACTCAGGAGCAGCAGGGGGACTGTCGCCAGTTGTTGGGACAGTTCGCCCCACTGTTCTCTCTGACCCCCGGTGTTACTCACTGGTGTACCCATGACGTGGACACTGGTGACAGCCATCCTGTGAAGCACAAGATTTACAGGTTGACTGACCGGGTCAGAGCCAGCATCAAGGAGGAGGTCTCTAAGATGTTGGCGTTAGGGGTGATTGAGCCCTCCCACAGCCCTTGGGCCAGCCCAGTGGTCTTGGTCCCAAAGGCTGCTGCGCCCGGTGCCACTCCAGAACTCCGGTTTTGTGTGGACTACCGTGGGCTCAATGCCGTCACCAGGACTGACGCGCACCCCATCCCCAGAGCTGATGAGCTCATTGATCGGTTGGGAGCTGCCCGGTTCCTCAGCACGTTTGATTTGACGTCTGGGTACTGGCAGATTGCCTTAACCGATGGGGCCAAGGAGAGATCAGCATTCTCAACCCCAGAAGGTCATTACCAATTCCGGGTGATGCCCTTTGGGTTGAAGAATGCCCCTGCCACCTTTCAGAGGTTGGTCAATCAGGTGTTGGCTGGGCTGGAGGATTTCAGTGCCGCCTACCTGGATGACATTGCTGTGTTCAGTTCCAGCTGGGAAGAACATGTACAGCACCTTGAGAAAGTGTTGAGGGCTCTGCAAGGAGCAGGCCTCACGATCAAGGCCAGTAAGTGCCAGATCGGGCAGGGTTCTGTGGTGTACTTGGGACACCAGGTAGGAAGCGGCCAGGTGGCGCCCCTACAGCCCAAGATTGACACCATTCTGGCTTGGGAACCCCCCAAGACCCAGACCGAGGTGAGAGCCTTCTTAGGTCTCACCGGTTACTATAGGAGATTTGTTAAGGGCTATGGCACCATCGTTGCCCCCTTAACAGAGCTGACCTCTAAGAGGCAGCCCAGGAAAGTGATCTGGACTGAGTCCTGCCAGAAAGCTTTTGATGCCCTGAAGGCAGCCATGTGCACGGCGCCCGTGCTCAAGGCACCTGACTTCTCCAAGGAATTTGTCGTGCAGACTGACGCTTCAGAGCATGGGGTGGGAGCGGTGCTCTCACAACTGAACGAAGAGGGCCTGGATCAGCCTGTAGTCTTCCTTAGCAGGAGACTACTTCCCAGGGAACAGAGGTGGAGTGCCATAGAAAGGGAAGCTTTTGCTGTGGTCTGGGCGCTGAAGAAGTTGAGACCATATCTGTTTGGGACTCACTTCCGGGTTCAGACCGACCACAGGCCCCTCAGATGGATGATGCAAATGAGGGGTGAGAATCCAAAACTGCTGAGGTGGTCCATCTCCCTACAGGGAATGGACTTTACGGTGGAACACCGTCCTGGTACAGAACACGCCAACGCAGATGGTCTGTCCAGGTTCTTCCGCCTTAGTGAAGAGAACTCCAATGGGGTTGGGTAGTTCTCCCTACTTTCAGCTGGAGGGGACATGTGTTAGACTTGGCATCTTTTGGCGTGTTTCCCCTGACTTTTTGCTTTCTGACCTCCCGGTTTTGACTCTGTTTTTGCTGGTGTAATGATTCTGCGCACTTTCCTCACTGCTGTCCAGTGGGAAAGTGCAAGTGCTCCTGTATAAAATGTGTTATGGATTGGTGTTTCCATGATTGGCCTATTTGGTTTATGTATCAGTCCCTTGTAAAGTGCACTGCGAGTGCCAGGGCCTATAGACCAAATGCTGTTGGTGGGCTGCAGCACTGGATTGTGCCACCCACGCAAACAGCCCGTAAAGTGTAACTCGGGCCTGCCATCCCAGAGCCTGTGCGCAGCCTGGGGCTGCCATGTCGACTTGGCAAGTGCACACACTTGCAAGTCACTAAACCTTCCCTTTACTACATGTTAGTCACCCCTAAGGTAGGCCCAAGGTACCCCTATGGGCAGGGTGCGTTGTATGCGAAAGGTAGGGCATGCCCTGGTGTGTGTGGCATGTCCTGATAGTGAATTACAGCCTAGTTCGTTTTTCACTATTGCAAGGCTACCTGTTCCCCCTAGGCCAGAACGGGCAGTTTTGATTATTACAGCTTATAATCCTAACTGACCCCGGGAACATGGTAGAAATTCGAGTTTAGTATGCCTGGACTCAGAATGATAAAATGCAGCTTTTAGTGAAGTTGGTTTTAACATTCTGTGTTTGAAAATACCACTTTTAGAAAGTGGGTATTTTCTTGTCTAACCATCCAAGCCTGCCTCTGCAAGGTTGTGTATTCCTTGTCTGGAGTGTGAGTGACAGGGGCTGGGGGATGCCGGGAGACAGGGTGAGTCAGCGCAGGGCTGAATAGCAAGATCTACATGTAGATGGGTGGGAGGGGTCGCACCTGGGCCCTGAATAGGACAGTGCCTTCCCTCCACAATGCTGGCTCCACCTCCTGTGGTGCGTCTGATGTCCCTGGCCTACTCACTGAAAGAAGGGACGGAGACTTGTCAACAAAGTGCTCCAGAACTGGTTTGGACTAGGCAAAGGCCTCTCTGCCTTCAGAGAACAAAGGAATTTGGGATATAAATATTGGGGCCCTGACCCCATGAATTTAGATCTCGCTGGAATCAAGGAACCTGCCAAGACGAAGAGCTGGAAGAGCTGCCAGGAGGAGTACTGCCCCTTTGCTGTGTTGTTGCTTTGTTGGGTTGGCCTGCAGCTGCTGCTTCTGCCTTGGGCAGTGAAAGGACTGGACTGAACTTTCTACAAACTTGTGCTGAGTATCTCCAAGGGCCTGAAACCGAGCTGGCCTCCTGTTAAGAAGTCTCAGGGACTACAAAGACTTCACAAGCCTCTGGGTACCGCTTCTGGAACGCTGTTTCAGTTGCCACAGAGGAAGGGAACTGCAACCGACTCCGTCAACCGAATCCATCCCTGGCCGGTGACCTGTTTGCACCGCAGACCGCATCGCCCCGCTTCGCATCGCAACCCTGGTCTCACCGTGGGCGACGTCCGACGCCGCCAACATCGAGCCGCTGCTTGCACCGTGACCTGTGGGCACCGCAGTTCGCATCGCATCGCTTCACTGAACCAGCCAGACCCGACCGACGCGGTCGCTGCAACTGGCTCAAGAGTCGAGACCGCACCGCATTTGGGGCACCGCTCGCACGTCTGCGACGCACCGCTCCGACTCGCACAGCTGTCCGACGCCAGCTCCCGCACTCCGGCTAGGTCGCCTGCATCGCAACCTGTCAGCACCGCATCGAGCATCGTCTCACCCTGCATCGCACGCCTTGGACTCACCGACTCCGTCTGTACGACGCTCATCGAGCCGCTGCCTGCACCGCATCGAGGGACACCGCACCTTGCATCGCTCCGTCTTGCACCGCAACCGCGACGAACGCCGACCGGCTCGTACACTCCGTACCAGCCACAACGAGAAAGGTACTGTAACCGAGTCTGTTCACGACTCTGCTGGCCCGTATCGACGCGGTCGGCTGGAACTGTTAGACTCTGTGGTTTTCAGCATCACGGTAGGCTCGGACGGAGCTACCGACTCGTACGAACTTTGCTTTTGTGCTATTCCTGCAAAGAAGAAGTTACTGTATCAAGTATTCATTCATAAAGTATAGTATTGTGGATTTTTGTCGTAATTGGTCTTGTCTTGAGTATATAAAATATTGGTTATTTTTCTAAACTGGTGTGGTGTCCGTTTGTAGTGCTTACACTGTATTACTGTTGGTTATGTGCAAATGCTTTACACACTGCCTCTGAATTAAGCCTGACTGCTCGTGCCAAGCTACCACGAGGGTGAGCAGGGGTTACTTCACAAGTGTAACACCCTTACCCTGACTAGGAAGAAGGGTCCCTACTTGGACAAAGGTGCAAGCCCTTGCCAACTAGAGATCCCATTTCTAACACTTCTCATCTCAGCAAACATGCATAGAATACCTGACTTGGGCATGCAATCTGCACAGCAGATTAGTACTACTAGTTCTAGTAGTAGTAAGGAATCCTTACTACTACTAGTACTAGTAGTAGGACCAATGGGTTCTCTGAGTCTTACAGTACCACGACTAGGAAATCCACAAAATCTATAAGGGAAGAGGGAAAGCTGAGTGGAAAACCAGAAGAAAGCAAGCTACAGACAGACTAATACAGATTCAGAGGCAGTTTGATTTGATGCAAAAACAAAAACCAGACACTAGAAATATAAATAACAATGTTAGTACGTAATGGAGCAATAACAAGAATTTAGAAACATAGAACGAAGAGGATTTGGGAAAAATTTAAATTAGGAAACGGAGATAATAGAGCGGTAAAAGTTAGGGAAATATATATTAATATAACACCAGGAGGACTTACTGGGGGCAGCAGAGCCATCTGCGTCTGAGGCTGCTTCCTGCCCCAGGGAGGCCCCTCCAGCTCCCGCACCCGCCTCAGCAGACCCAGTCTTCTTTTTGTTATTGCCCCTGGATGCTGATCATGTAAGACATAATTAAAGAGACAAAAAATGATTGGTGTTAAATAAATAAATATTAAATAATCGCTCCAAAAGATTTTTAGACAGGAAATGGCAATTGCAATAACATTGACCTATCCTAAATCAGATCGACTAGTAGTAGACTAATATCGCAGTTGCGGACCGTCCTATCTTTATTATTCCACAGTTCCATTCCGATTCCTGAATCCGAAACCTACCTAGCCTGCCTATTCCAAAGACTTTGGAATGAATTGCAAAAAAATGATATTTGCTTCTAAGTTCCGATCTCATTCGCAATCATCTCTCAGTCTCAACCCCCTTTGACGGGCCAATTTACTAAGTTTGAATTTAGTCTTCTTAAATGCATAGATGGACGCATGCATATTGCTTACACCAAATTGGTTGGTTGCTGTTCACTCAATATACGAATTACAAAAGGTTCTACTAGGACTGAAGTCACATGAGAGCACGCGTAACGCAGGCCGCTAAATTAACAAATAATACTAAGTAACTAAGTAACTAACTACTACCACTATCTTAGTGACAGGACAGCCTGACAGGACAAAGGAAAGGACTGGAGTCTTTCCTATCTGCATTACCTAACTTAAATTCTCTAACCTCTCTTACATAACCAGCCCAAGCAAGTGCAAAGTTGCAAACAAGTACGATTAGTAGCGCTGAGCACCTGTCTGGAAGAATAACAATCACATAATATAAGATTTTTAAATGTAAGTTACCTGCATGTAAGCAGCAGCAGCAGCATTCTTGCTATTTGGGAAAAAAATAATATTCGCAATAAAACAGAACAGAAGAACACAATAGTAATATAATTTGCTTCTCACCAAGCCCCGGGACCTCAACACATAGCAGGTCCAGCAGGTCCTGCTCCCGGTCCAGGATGTTGGACCACCGGTGCATCAGTTGGTTTTGGGTGCGCCGGACCCTAGAGCAGCAAAACACTGCCCGGCGCACCCTCACCCACTGCCAGTGATGCTCCCGGAGCCCGTACCTGGACCCGGACCTAGGCCTGCTGCCTGCTGCCAGGGTTAAGGGGAGGTGGCGCTGGTTAAAAAAAACTAGTGTGGCCACCTCCACCTCAGAAAATAAGGCCCGGGCCTGCACCCCTTCCGGGTGACGCCTTCCACAAGGAAGGCAGCCGCGGCTCTTGCTCATCCTCTTCCCCTGCTTACTAGTCTTCTTCAAGTTCTTAGGCATGGTTCTGGGGGGGCAGAAAAGAAAATGTAGGAATTAAAGAAAGGAAGTAAAAAAATTAAAAGCAAGTAAGAGAAAAACGGTCAAAAATGCACTAAAAAACACACAAAAAAATAGAAAAAAACGCAAAATATACACTCAGGAATAGAAAGGGATAGATAATAAATAAAAATGATAAGAAAAAAGGTTTTAGAAACAAAGGATTGAAAAGATATAGGGAGGATAGCAAACATGAAAAACAAGATGGCCGGGCCCATGGGCGACCGCGTGGTGAAGTTTGCACTATATTTCCCCAGAGCACACAATACGCATTCCCGAACACGCAATACGTGTTCCCGAACGTCAAAAACCCATCACGAACGGGCAGAGCAAGCAACTTCGCATGCTTGAGGAACTACGCGTAGCTCACAGAGTTTTTTTGACAACTTCACGGAATTCCGTGTAGCGCCGCTACGCAAACTCCGCCCAGGCTTAGTCTGTGAGTGCCTGCATGGGTCTGTGAGTGGGTGTTTCAATGACCTGCGTAGATCCCTGAGAGGAGGTGTGACTGCCCATGTGTGTCTGTGAGTGGGTCTGAGAATGTCTGCCTGGCTCGGAGGGTGGGTGTGTGAATGCCTGTGTAGGCTTGTGAGTGGGTGCGTGACTGCCTGTGCGAGTCTGTAAATGGGTATGAGAGTACCAGTGTGGGTGTCTGAATGGGTCTGAAAGTGTTTTTTTCTTCAAAGTGCGTTAAGATTTGCTAATCCATCGTGGATTTACACGGGGCCATGCTGGGCCTTGCGGGTGATCCGCAGATTAACTCAAAGTGGAAAAAAATGATATATCTCAATTTTGTACCTAACATGGATTCCTCTGATGCTCCTTTAAAACACCTACAGGGTCAGGGTACCTCTGCCCTGACCTCTTTCAAATTTTAAGACTGCTCCCTGATACTTAAAATGATGGCTGCAACCTCCCGGTCAGGTTGTGTTCAATCATGGCGTTCCTGGTGGCACGTGACTTCACGGATCCACAGAAGGGATCTGTGAGAGGGTCCGTGTCCTTAGATATACAATTTTTTGTTTTTTCTTTAATAAATCTGAAACTACTGAACAGATTTACACCAAATCACATAAAGGGCTCTTTCTGGACCAAGTGCTATCTCTCTGCCAAATTTGGTGTACTTCCGTCTAGTAGTTCGGGCTCTAGTCATGTTCCAAATCCCTATGGGAAATTGCATGGGAAATGCACATTTTTCGCCCCCCCCCCTTTTTCTCGGCCCCTGCTTTCATGAAGATTCGTCAAACGGCGCCAAAGTTCTAAGCAAGTCCAAAAAACTTTTCCTACAGAAACTATGTCTTAACTATAACCACCTACTGGTGGTTGTTAGTAGGTAGTTATAGTTAGGCCCTTTACCTACTGGCGGTTGTCAGTTGGTAGTTATATTTAGGACCTAGTTTCCATAGGAAAGCATTTTTTGTAACTTTGATATGTTGAAAAACAAAACTTTTCCAAAAAAAGTGCCCTCCTGTGTCTTATTGTGCATGGAAAGTTTTGGAGTGAATTGTCAAGCAGGGTCGGAGAAACAGGTGGGGTCAATTAAAGTGTGTTTCCAATTTTAATTTGCATTGAGATTTTTGACCCGACTTGAAGGAAGTGGCCCTTAGGGGCCACCCGGGTTATCTACAACCTCCTATTCGCCTTCTACCAAAATGAAGAGTCGGTCAGGCAGTAGAGAATACAAGCAGCTGTTTATTAGCAATACTCTGCAGAGGAGTCCAATCTGACCTGCACCCTAAGATGTCTGCCGAGGGACTGACCCCCCAACAGTCTGCAACGCATAACCATTCCTCCCAAGAACCTTCAACCACGCCCACAGTGGAAAGTTACCGGCTTAGGCCGAACATGAACAAAGGAGGCACAGAAGGATGGGCGACCACCTGCCAGATGGGTACACACTATCACAGTTTCAAGGTTGCCGTGCTGGGTCTCAGCGTCTCCTAACGTGGGAGCAGGACTACACACACACGGATAGGTATGCGAGGGCAGAATGGCCTATTCATTAGTAAGTCGGAAAGCAACCTTGAACACTAAAGAAAATAATAACTAAATACAGTGTTCTGCTAAGGCAAGCAATACGAATAATGAGGCCTAGTTCAGACACAGCCTAATAGGGATTACGAAATACAAAATGGAGTTGCACTTGCTAACTGAAGCTTACACATTGTGGGGATAACTCAGTGGGTTGCATAACGTGAATACGAATGGTGCCTAATTTAGCCGCACACTGCTAACATAATATAACATGGAACGAGTGTATAGCGAGAATGGGATTTTCATACCTAACAGACCCTCCTTTTAGCAGTGGAGGCTAAATGCTTTATTGGCGCTATCCGGTAGGGTCTTTACAATTCTAAACAGGGGAGAATGAAAATGCATAGTCACTCAAATTGTAAAGGAAAACAAAGCAGTATAAATGTATCAAGATCACTTTAGTATTCAAAAATACCCTCATCTATCAGCATTATATCCTGTATGTCTTGCATCATCATAGCAGAGTCTTTATTATCACGTCCTGGCAATTTGGGGGTAGGTGTGAGCTTGCTCACGCAATAGGTGCAACATGCTGGAAGGCAATTGACACATAGACAGCACGCGAAGATGACACCTGCGATAGCTACTAGGAAAATAAGTATCTTCCAACCCCAGGATGATATCAGACCCCAGAACCACCCTGTCAAGGACCATGAACCATTGTCCTGATGAATATCAGATGCAAGCCTATGCAGCTTCTGTATAGCAGAATATACATTAGGGGCGTGGTTTGGGATGTAGACGCAACAGCTGCTGCAAGCTCCACCCCTATCTGCAAGGATGACGTCTAAAACCATCCGATTTTGAAGAGCAACGAGCCTGGTAGCCTGGAGCTCAGTAGTAATGTTAATGAGTATGCCCGCTGTAGTATTAATGACCCCTTCCACAACCCTGGTGAGGCGGCGAACGCTAAGACAGTTATACATATGTCCCCAAAAGGGCACTATACCCTTCATGGCATCCATGAATTGCTGCAAAGTGGTGTCCGTCTGATCAATATCTGCTGTGTCAATAACTCTCCTCACCCGGGATAGGTATATGCTTCTCCGCTGTAGTCTGTGGTCCTTGTGCTAATTGGAGGGGGCAATATAAACAGGAGGTAAAAGAAACGAGACATAACACTGGCCAGACCATTCCCTAGGGAGTCATGTATAAGCATGCGCTCCACAGACAAAGTATACATTAGGAGGCGTGAGTAAAGGCGGGATACTAGTAGTGTTTAATCGATATGTATAATTACAGCCGCTCTGGCCCACCAGAATGTTCCCGAAACCTTCGACACAGAAACTAGCTGCAGTATCAATCACAGGTACGGGCATGACTGTGTCTCTAGTGATATTTCGTGCATGAAAACAGTGAAAGTATTCAGAGACATTGAATCCCTGAAAATCCATCATTTCATCTTGCAACCATGTGACATTTTTGTGATTGTTATATACATTCATGCAAGCATTGGGATGTAAGGTACCCTCCTTTCCATCTGTTCCCGGAGTATAACCCTGGTGTACTGCTATATATTCCAGAACTGTCTCATAATCAGACTCTGTGATATTCATAGCATCAGCATGATAATGAATATACACCAAGGAAAGCAACTGAAACCATGCCTCACAGCTACCTAAGTATGACAGGGGTAAGGACACTAATAGATCATTCTTGTGCATAACAGAGGGGAGTAACCCACACACCCAGCAATTCATTGTATTAGTCGTATTGTGAACCTGATGTAGCATCTGCACAAAGGCATTGTCAACATATGTCTGTCTATGTCTTTCCTTATGCGGGGTCAATGTGACAAACAGGTATTCGGGTGGAACCGGAGTAGTCCCTATCAGAGTGTGGACTGGATGTTGTTCTTTTAAATACCACACCACCCCAAACAGTATGATCATTACAATGAGAAGGAAAGTCACCACTACTATCTTACTCCTCGTAGACCAGTTAGACCAACCAGGACCATTATGCTTAAGTGGAGGTGCCACTAGGGGCTGTTCCTCCCTCATGACTGCACGGCCAAATAGGTACATAGAAAAAGCCTTAGGAATTGGAGCCACAAAACACAACCAACTAGAGGGGCACAAGTCACCCAACATCCGTCTAGAGCCTCGCTGGTAAGCTCCTATTGTTCATCAACGACTGTGCTATGCAGCACTCCCTCGATGGGGCTGCGCGTTCGCAACCCTTGCTGGAAACAAATCCTTCTTCTTTCAGGATAGGGCACCCTCCCTCCAGGGCAAGTACCCTCAACGATCCTGTCCAGTGTCCAGGGCAGTGCACCTGTTCAGCTCACCCTACTCCATCGCAGGCACCTTAGACACAGTACCCACACCCTGGTCTTGAGTCCTTCCCTTACTGCTAGACTGTCCCTCTGGTGCACTGTCCCTCTTCCGGGGGCGTAAATTATACCTGGTGACTCCAGGCACTGTTTTGTCAACAAAAAGGGGGTGAAACTCAGGATCAGGTGGGCACTGAGACTCAGACTCTTGTGGATCAGAAGTGGCAGAAACTGGGGTGGCCCCTATCTGCGAGGGAACCACCTCGAGCAGGGTAGCATCACTCTCCTCGTCCGTCTGCGCCCACCTCAGCCGGGCATCAGAGAAGGGAACGAAACAGGGCACCCATTTCCCTTCCTGGTCAGCAATGCCCTCAAACACCCACTTGTCATAGGGAAGTGGGAGAGGGAACTTCTTGCAGTGGGTTGCATGCACCCAGTGCTTCCGGCCGTCAAGCTTCACCACGGTGCGGGTGGCAAGGAGGACCAACAGTGGCCCTTTCCAACGAGGCTCCAGGCAGCTCTTCCTCTGGAAGTTCTTTACCAGAACATAGTTACCGGGCTGCAACTGATGTCCGGGCCCCTCTGGTACTGGTCACAGTGTCTCCTGAATCTGTTGATGAAGAGAACGAAGATCTTTAGTCAACTCATACAAATAGTCCACAAGTAGAGGGTACTCTATCTCGGAAAAGCGCTTGGGCCTTGGGACGCCTCAGATATTAGCAGAGCGGCCAAAGACCACTTCATAAGGTGACAAGCCTGTCCTAGAATGCCCTGGTAGATAACAATGCTAAAGGCAACGCATCTGGCCATCGCAATCCTGTACTTTCTTGTATTTTTGCTAACTTCAGTTTGAGAGTACCATTGGACTTCTCAACCAAACCAGCTGATTGGGGGTGGTTAGCTGCATGGAACTTCTGCCGGATGTGCAACCCCTTGCACACCAACTGAATCACCTTCGAGTTAAAGTGACTTCCGTTGTCACTCCAGATCACACGTGGCAATCCATAGTGAGGGAAGAACTCCTTTACGAGTGCTTTTGCCGTCGCCATAGCTGTATTCTCTTTAGTGGGGTAAGCCTCAATCCATTTACTGAATGCACAAATCACTACCAGCACATACTTCAAATTGTTAACTCGTTCCATTTCGATGAAATCCATCTGGAGGACCTCGAAAGGGAAGGAAGGCGGTGCAAAGTAACCTGAGGGTGTAGGAGTACCTTTCCCAGGATTATGTGTCATGCAAATCATACAGTGTTTCACCAAATGAGTGGCTACTCTGGAAATATTGTCGTTCTGCCACACTGGGTCCAACACCTTGCATATTGCCTTGGCGCTAATGTGGGCTGGGCCATGGGCCATGGTAACCACAGGGAGTACATAGGCGTTAGGCAGCATCCACCGCTGCTTCTCAGACTTATCAGTCCAACACCCATCCTCATCTAGATGCCCTGCACTGTCCTGCCATATTGCCAATTCGTCTAATGTTGCCTCACTCTGGATCTCTTTAACGTTTTCTAACGTGTCTTCAAACATTCCATTGTCTGGGACCCACCTAGCAGGTCCTGCCACAAACATCTTTTTCATCTTTGAACTAGCTGTCTCTTTAGCTGTTTGGTCTGCGAAAGCATTTCCCCTTCCAACATCATCTGTTATTGCCTTATGTGCACTACATTTTATTATCGCTAACTTGTCGGGAAGTGTTAGGGCTGACAAAAGTCTATGTATCAGTGGGCCGTTCTGTATTCGCAATCCATGTGAAGTCAAGAATCCTCTCTCCACCCAGAGGCGCCCAAAATTATGAGCAAACCCAAAGACGTACTGGCTGTCAGTGGAAATATTGACAGTCAGTCCCTTGCTCAACTCGCGGGCCCGAAGAAGGGCAACTAACTCTGCAGCCTGGGCTGATTGGTACGGGACACAGGATGTCTCAACTACAGTACACAACGTTGTAATTGCATATGCTGCAGTGGTTTGTGCCATCTGGTAATTTGAAACAAGAGCCATCGACATATAGTTCCCCTTGGGGGTCAGATAGGGGAACATCAGTCAGGTCTACCCGTCCCTTCGTCTCCTCTTCCATTCTAAAACACAGAATAATGTGCATCCATGTCATTACTCACCCAGGGGAGGGGTAGTAACGTGGCTGGGTTCAGAGTGGCACATCTTTTGATGGTAATGTGCGGAGCAAACAAAGTGAGCTCATATCCAGTCGGGCGTGCACTAGTAAGGTGCTGCGTCTTTGTCTTGTTCAAAAGCGGATCCACAGCATGGGGTACCATTACTGTGAGGTCAGTGTCAAGAACGAGCCCTGCCGATTGCCTGATAGAAACCGCCACCTCCGCGGCAGCTCTTAGGCAGCTCGGGAACGCTCTGGCGACGTTATCCAGAATGGCAGAAAAATAAGCGCAGGGTCTTTGCTTACCACCAAAACCCTGTGTTAAAACAGAGAGCGCGCAACCATCCACCTCGTGTACGTAAAGCACAAAAGGCTTCTGGTAATCAGGAGTACCAAGCACAGGAGCAGAGCAAAGCGCAACCTTTAATTGCTCAAAAGCTTGCTGGCATGCAGATGTCCAAGGCAGGGGCTCATGCACTTCTTTAGTAGTCAGGTAGAGGAGGGGTTTCGTTAGTAAGGAATAGTTAGGGATCCAATGTCGACAATACGAGGTAATACCAATAAATGCACGTACTTCACGCTGGGTCTTGGGAATAGGCATATTAGTGATAGCAGCTATGCGTTCAGGTGTTAGTCTGCGACCCTCCTTTGACAGTAGGTGACCTAAGTAGGTGACCTCCTGTCGACAATATTGAAACTTGGAAAGGGACACCTTATGGCCATGGTGTGCCAAATGCAGCAGCAGTTTAACAGTGGCATCCTTACAGCCATCTTCAGTATCAGAGGCCATAAGGAGGTCGTCAACATACTGCAATAGCGCATTACCAGGAGGAAGTACCAAAGAATCCAATTGAGTTTTTAAAGCTTGACTATAAATACTAGGACTTTCTGTATAGCCTTAAGGAGCACGACAGAATCTAAAGCTCCTGCCGGCCAGGGCAAACCCAAACAGATGTCTGCTATCAGTATGGATCGGAATACTAAAGAAAGCATTCTTCAAATCAATCACGGAAAAGAATTTGGCTGACGGGGGAATCATAGTCAATATCGTGGTAATGTCTGGGACTACAGGATATTGAGGCACTACAATTTTATTAACCTCTCTGAGGTCAATTACAAAGTGATAGACATCGGGATGAGCATCAGAAGAGTCCAAGGGTGCCTTCTTGAGAATCGGGAGGATAGGGCTATTACACACATTCGCCGTTGTCTCCTCAACCACACCAGACTCAACCAAATCCTGTATTATTCGCAACAAGGCCTTTTCTCCTGCCTGGGAAATCTTATACTGGGGAACACGTGGCAATACAGCATTATCTTTGATCCTAATAGAGACCGGCGGGATCTGGAGTAATCCAACGTCCGTATCTCCTGCTGCCCACAAGGTGCGTGGCACATCTTTAAATTCAGCAGGGAGAGGCGCATCTTTTGCAAAGCACTGTGTTGCACGGGCCACCTTTGGCCCTATGGTCATGTAAACACCATCTGGGGAACAAAAGATGGTGGCATTTAATCTCTTTAACCCCTTCCATGCTCATGACGAGCTCAGCTCGTCATGTTGCGCAGTGCTCGTGTGCGCATGACGAGCTGAGCTCGTCATGAACCCGTCCGCTCAATGCAATGCCTCGCACAGGGCGAAAATCGGCCGCGCATGGAAGGGGTTAACAAATCCAAACCCATCAAATTCTCTCCACAATTTGTTGTTAACAGAAATGGCGAATCTACTGTAAAGGGACCAATAGTCAGAGCAAGAGGCTTGGAAATGGGGCTAACAACCGGCATGCCGGAAAAACCTACCAAAACATTATTTTGGCCAGACAGAGCTGCCGCTGGGACCAGTGAATGGGAAACAGAGCTATTCATAGCCCCTGTATCAACTAAAATGTTCTTGGCCGCACCTTGCAAATCTGCAGTGACATAGGGTCTGCGCTGATCTACAGGCACCGAAACTGGTCCCTCAGCCTGTCCCTGGCTGTCCTAGCTGTGGGACAACCCAGTCACTTCGTCCATGTCATAGTCATCATGATAGTACTGCCGTCCCCTGTTTTCGTCAAAATAGTTCCTTTTGTGCTGATGATATGATGCCTTTTCAGGCTGCACCTCCCCTCGGCCTCCTCCTCCTCTACCGCGCCCCCTGAAATCCCTCCCTCTCGGGGCCTCAACTTTCTGCAACAACTCCGGACACTCATTTCGCCAATGTCCCTCCTTTTACCAGTACGCACATTGGTTGTACCCCACGGGCACACCGAGAGTCCTGTTCCTGTCCGACCAGGACCCTTGCTGGGCCGGTCCCGAACCTCTACCTCTGCCATTTCCTCTCGTCACGTGCTGCATCAACACCCTTGTCTTCAATTGCTTGGACTTTTTCTCTACCTTCTCTTTATCCTCATTCTCCCTATGCTCGTCGTACTGTGCCATACTCAAAATTACTGAGGGGGATGATGTAGTCCAAGTACTTTCCGAAGCCTGCAACCTAGTCGTAATCTCGGGAAGCAAATTAGTGACAAATCTGTTAACGAACACCACACTCCTGTGACAGATCTTGGCCACTAAAATCCAAGAATACCCCTTCAAACCCATTAAATAAATCAGACACACTTTCATCCTTCTTCTGACGACACGCAGTCAACTTGTCCCAGTCCACTCGTCTCGGCGGGATGAGGGAATGCATGTAGGTACTAATACGCCCCGGCAAAGCTAACAGCTCCACCTTCGGCTTCTCGCCGGGCTTGCGCTACTCCCATGCCCTGATCTCAACCCATGTTCCACCTAGCTCTGTCGCATGATCCTGCATATGCACCTGCCTCCATATATCTACCGGTACCAACAAACCGAAAAACAACTCGATATCAGCTAATGTCATCACTGTGGAGAAGGCCGCCTCCGTCAATTCTTTATAATACGCAGTTGGGTTTTTCCGGGGGTCCGGCAATTAACCCTTTAAGGATAATACCTCACTCCTCTACCATGGAGTGTAGACCCACTGTTCCTGAAAACGGGCTGCCACTAGTGGGCGAGTAACAATGTCATGGTCGTCTCGTAACTCTGGTATTTCGGGGTGGTAGATGGGATGAACTTCCCTCATGGGACACTGCGTCACTATCGTCAGGACCTTCTTACACAATCTACCCCGATAACCCACTAATGTCGTCACATTACTGAAAACCTCATTAGGGGCCATATCTGTTGTATATACCCTGTCCCGAATGTCATAGATTATCTGCGGTGCAATACCCTTGAAACACTGTTCCCACAATCCTATCAACGTAGCCGACATATGCTTAAGAGCATGTTGCTGTATAAACGGCTCATAATCTTTCATCACGCTCCACACATCTTCCACATTATAAATCAGATTCCGAGCCCACTGTGCAGCTTGGTCAGCCACCATTCTCTTTTCCTCATCACCCACAGCCGAGAGCACCAACACTTTCTCCATGCGGTCACGTGCCGCTGCCCAATCTGCTCCATGCACTCCACACACAGGCGTCTCGGCATCTTGCAATACCTGAGGTAACACACTCAAGGGAGAAGGAGCAGACAAAGAAACGGGCACCATCGCAAACAAATACTGTGTTGTAGGGGTATGAGAAGGCGTAGCCACAGATACAGAGCCAGGGGACAGAGTAGGAGAGCTGACGGCACCTGCCCCTGTAACTTGCGAAGGTGGGGAAGAAACAAGCGGGGCTGGGGCGAAGCAGCAGAGCTGGAGGTGGAAAGACTAGGAATAGCGGAACCAGAGGCCGAATTCTGAGATGTTGGGATCACGGGTATATCCGTTCAGGGGCATAAGGAGGTGGTGGTCGAGAATCTAGTAACTCCTCAACGAAATCATCACTTTCCTCTCGAGCAACATAACATTTATCACTCTGTAATCGAAACTTTCTATCTGCACACTCTATGCCTTTCTCGATCTTTTCTCTATCATAAGCCATTGCTTTCTTCGTTATCGTTTGTGTCTGCCCCCTCCAAGTTTGCTTCTCTGCCCTCATTCGTCGCTGCTTGGCTTCCTTCTGCCATACCCTCAGGGAATCGAACATCGACTGCCTGCTCCTCTTCACAAACAATTTGTCCTGCAAGTAATTCAACTTTTGTTCATCAAATGTACCAGTAAGCGGCCACTGTAAGTCAGCATTGCCCCTCGTATATTTATTCCACAACGTGCTAAACATAATAGGGCCAATGCCATGCTTGATGTATACATCAAAATTTACACGCCAAAGATAACCCCTGCTCACCTCCTTGGTAGCTTGGCACGAGCAGTCAGGCTTATCCCGGAGGCAATGTGTAAAGCGTTTGCGCAACACACCCACAGCAACAACATACTAGGCACATTACAAAAAGGAACTTCACACAAGGTTATATATAAAAATAGCCTTTGTATTATCATAAAACACATTAGAATAGTACTCACATAATATACATCGTGCCACCTGGCACGGGGTCATATTTACAAGGGAATTATTTACACCTGACAGGGCCAACTGGACCACTGTCAGAACCAGCACAAAGCGAACTTCGTATATGTAGTACTTATAATAAATGTAGAACACATCATGAACGTACAACCAGTAATCACTGGTAACCACTGTACTTAGCATCAGCCTGTAACATAAACTACATTATGCACAGTATCACATCAGGCGCGAATTACATTCTGCGCCAACCTCACCAGCATAAATACATTATGCAATCCTCTCATAAGTCTCAACACATTAGACCCTAACCTCCTAAGTATAACTCACATTAGGGGCGTAAATCACGGTAGAGAATAACTCACAACCTAAACGCATTAGGTAATAACAAAATCACAAGCATAAACACATTATGCAAAACCTCATAATCATAACAGTACATTAGAGGTATAATACAGGGTGCGTAAATCATACTACATGATTACATTTCCTAGCACCCAAAATCACACCAGCACATAGATCAGATTAGGGCCTGGCGCCCTATAAACCTAACTGTCCCCCTGGCCAACTGGCCATCTCAAACAGGGGCTCAAATGCCCTATGTCCCAAGAGTCAGGGCGCGCTGCCAAAGCAGCAAAAGTCAAGGGTGCGCCACTGCGCAAACCTAAACCTAGCAGCTGCCCACTACTTGCTGGGCAGCTGTGAAAGTCAGGGGCCACGGAGTGCATCTCACTCCTAAATTTAAAACATGTGTCCCCCTAAGAAAGAATAACCTACACGGTGCAGCTGCCCACTACTTGCTGGGCAGCTGTAAGTATCAATTGAGGCCTGGACACTCAATGTGCCTTCTGAACAAAATGCGCAAAGGGGTTGCAGCTGCCCGCGCTAGGGCAGGGCAGCTGGAAAAAGCCACAGAACAAGCACTGGCACTACACGTGCTAAAAGAGCCCCATGGGAGACTCTAGAAAAATGAGGCACAACGTTGCAGCTGCCCGCTACAGCGGTGCAGCTGTGAGGCGAGTAAAAGGGGCTCTTGCACCTCTGTGCCCTCGGGGCCCTATTGGGCTTATTTTAAATTAAATTAGCCCCCATCGTTGGAGCGGCCCGCAACGGCGGGACCGCTAATGGCATAGGCAGTGTCACTCTGCCTGGATCGGCATTCCCCCCCCCACATAGAGCCCTTCACTCACCGGCTCCTGGGGGGGGGATTCTGCTCTCCTCTCTTTGGTGCTGGGGCTCTCTCCTCAATCACGGGAGCCCCGCGCTGCTATCGGCGGCCTCGGCCGCAACTTCTGCGCTTCACCCGGGCCCCCTCCTGGGGATTTTATGGACACATGCAGGGCTCCCACCGGCATACGGGAGCCCTGCAGAAGCAGACACCGCCTCTCCACTTCACCCGGGCCCCCTCCTGGGACCCGGGACTTCCAGGCGGAGCCAGCGAGGCTCCGGACGGCACTTTCGTGGGCGCGGGGCTTCCCTCGAGGAAACGGAAGGCCCGCCCCACGTCAGGCATCACGCTGCCTGACTTCCTGCGAGGCCGATCGGGCCGAGGCGGTGAATTCGTTTCTTTGAGGCAAACGCGGGGTGGGCACCCGCTCGAGAATAGATCACGGAAGCGGGGTGGGCACCCGCTATCCTCACAGCATAAAGCGGGGTGGGCACCCGCTCATCAATTAAAGCCAAAGAGCGGCCGAAACACGGGGTGGGCTCCCGCTGAAGGCACAAGGCGGGGGAATCCCTACACTGGGATTCCCTCTGGAAAGGATTGCAGCTCAGCCCTGCGGAGCCTTCGTGCTCCTTGGCTCCAGGGGATAATTAGGGTAAAGCCTGGCGCTCACAGAGCGCCAAAGAGTGTAGCAAAGGTCCTGGACTGCAAAAGAAGAAGAAAAAGGGTCCCATCAAATCCTTTAGGCATCAAGGGGCAATGCAGGGCCCAGGGAGGCAAGCCCTCATGGCAGCCCCTCCTAGGCCCCAGCAGCAGCACGCCACGGCAGCGTCAGGAACAGCACCCAAGCACAGAGAACTGAACAAGAACATTTTCATGGGGTCACAGCCCCTTCTTTTATACACCCTTTTCCCTTTCTGTAAAGGTGCAGGGCTGGGGAAAAACCAGACGCAACTGGTTTGGGGGAGCTTTGGAGCACTTTGTTTTGCTCAGCTCCTCTCTCCTTTGTCAGGTGGGGGCTCAGGGATTAGACGCACCACAGGGGGGGGAGCCAGCATTGTGGAGGGAAGGCACAGCCCTATTCAGGTCCCAGGTGCAACTCCTCCCTCCCATCTAGATGCAGATCTCTCTATTCACCACTGCGCTGACTCACCCTGCCCCTCCTGGAGCCACACACACCTCCCAGCCCCTGTCACTCACAAGCCAGACATGCAATTCACATCAGGCAGGCAGACACAGAGCACACATAAATGCCAACTTCTAAAAGTGGCACTTCCACACCAGCCATAATAAATCTGCGCACACCATTGCGCAGCATTTATTCTCCTGAGTTCGCACATACTAAACTCGCCCCTGCACTCCTCTCTCACCAGGAATTACCATGGACACACATATCCCCCATGCATTCCTATGGGAGGGCAGGACAATCTCACCACATGCACTCAGCGCACACGCACTTTACACTGGCCCACAGTGCTAAAGTGCTCAGAGACTTAAAACTACTGACATACAAGGCAAAAAGTTTAGGGGTGAACCGGCCAAAAAGGGCCAAATCCAACACATGCCAATTTGGATACTACTGGTTGAAGCCAAACCCATTGGAAGCTGCTGTGAGAGCTATCCCCTTACACAAAGGCTGTGTCTGAGGAACAGCCAGAAAACAACATTTGAAAGAGAACCACTGTTAGAAATGTTGGAAATTGGGTTACTGGTTGACTTCAGGCCCACTGAACAAAGGGGCATATTTACAAGGGGATTGTGCCACCGCAACGTCACTTTGTATGACGTTCCGGTGGCGCAATGCTCTGCACCATATTTACAAAGTGGCTTTAAGCCACATTGCGTGGCTTATAGCCGCTTTGTAAATATGGTACTCTTTCACGCATTTTCCAACTGAAAGCGGTGTGCAATGGGCGTTGCTGTGGACGTTCCACCGCAACACCCATTGGTTTTTTACCCTGCCCCAGATTTACAAGGATCTGTAAATCTAAGGGAATGCCAAAAACTAATGCCATGCAAAGGCAGGCGGTAGATTGGCGCAACATGGAGAAATACTTCTATTTCTCCTAGTTTTTGCTTTTTCTATGTATTCTGCATTCTACAGCACATATAAAAAGAGCAAATGCCTTTAATGGTTGTTTATGTGCAGGAAGGACACCTTCCTGCACATAAACAATCATTCCTACACGCAGAGCACCCTTGCACTATGGCGCAAGGGTGTCTGTGTTGGCGCTAGGCAGCTATTTTTAGTGGCAATGCAAGGGAGAACACAGGGGTGCGCTGTATTGTTGTAAATATGGCACATCCCTGCATTTTTGAAATGACGCAGAGTGGCGCTGCAAAATTTGCCGTAGCAAATTGTAGATATGCCCCAAAGTACCTTAAATCCTGGTTGTGGAACATTGCATGGATCTGCGTCGTAGATGTGTCAAGCAGCAGAGGCAATGCGTTGGTACTGAGATGTGACAAGGCTGTGGTGTGTGGTCCTGTAGCATCGACATCAAGGATCCTATCAACAGGGCAAGCGATGCGAAGTCCGGAGTCAAGGATGTGAGGCGCAGCAGAGGCAATATGTCGATTCTAATGAATGGTGAAGCTGGGATGTGGAGTTTCGTCATCAAGGCTGCCATTGACAAGGGATGCGAAGAGCTTGCGCCCAGAAAAGCATTGCACAGCAGCGTTTCCAAAGGTGATGCGTCAGTCCTAAGATGCGGTAAACGGCTGTGATGCAATTTTTTTGCGATGGCTCCAATCCACTGGGCAGCAGCGATAAATTGATTCTACTCAGGGATGCGCCGCTCAACCAAGGAGATGCGTCGGTTCTGCTCGGGATGTGTTGCTCAGCAGAGAAGATGCATCAGTTCCGCTGGAAAAGCACCTTAGGCCCACTTCCATTTTCTGTAATTTATTTAGCTGTAATCCAATCTGGCTGGTTGCTTGTGGAAATGGAAGTGATGTCGATACGAGGAGGCGGAGCAAGCACAGGCAAGCGGGGGGAGAGGAGTGGGGGCGAGGAGCAGAGAATGTGAGAAGTGGAGAAGCGGAGAGTGCAGCCCTGGATGGCAGACCCCAGTAACGCATCCAGGGAGGGGGCCCACATGCCCCCTACCCCTTCTGAAAAATGGCCCGGCCCTGGGATATGGGGTCCCCAGGGTTAAAAGCAGCTGAGAAGGAGGTCATGTGCCCCCTCCCCCTTAACAATGTGGCCTAGCCATGGGGGATGTGGCCTCCGGGGCTGAAAATGGCCCAGGGAGGGGGGCCGCATGCCTCCCCCATAACAATGTGGTTGGGCCTCAGGGGATTGGGTCCTTGGGCCGAAATCAGCCTGGGGAGGGAGCCACTCACGCCTCCCTCCCCTAAAAGTGAATTGTTTGTTCCTCCAGTCCCTGCTCAACTTTACCTTCTAAGACACTTTTCCTCAGACATTTTTCAAAGTCCGAAGGTAAGCGCTGACTTGACTCAATCCATGTCTTGTATCCGACCTGCATTCCATCACGATCGGCCATATTTATCAACTTTGACCCGGTCTCACGCCACTAGATGTTCATGGTTGGCGCTTTGATCTTTTAGGCTCTAGTTTTTACTAAAAACTTTAAAAATTCTTAACTCTGGTTCTACAGATTGAATTGTTGTCATTTTGGTGTCAAATACTTTATTAAAATATGCTCTATCTTTCTAAATTGATGTGGGATTTGTCGTATGTTGTGTTTTCACTTTATTAATGTTCGTGTGCTGCATAAATACTTTACTCATTGCCTTTAAGTTAAGCCTGATTGCTTCTTGTGCCAAGCTACCCAGGGTACAGCACAGGTAAATTTAGTGACTTTTGCTGTTCACCCTGCAAGGGAAAGTAGCTGTTGCTTGACCAGGTCTCACACCTCAGTAAACCAACAACCCAATTTCACACAACCAGTTAAAATCTGTGTGCAATACAGTAAAAAACAATCAATAAGCTCTCTCATGTTACATCACTAATCACAGGGTTCTTCGCTCATCAAGGCTACTGAATGCACTGGATTCTCATCAACAGAGGTTTTCAGGTACGTTACAAATGTAGTACACTCCTCAGGATGCCAGACCATTCAGTGCTAATGATTATTACTTGTGTCTCTGACAGGTAAACATCCTGAACCTTGGCTTGCTACTTCACTCTGTTAAATGCAGGGTTCCCCACGTGGGGTGAAATACCAGTTGTCAAAACCCTGAGCAAAATCTTATCAGATGCATCTCTCAACTCTATGACTTCACTCATCATGACTTCAATCTATTGAACTCTCTTTCTCCACAGTCTAGGTGACTACTTTCCACTAACGATCATCATATTGCACTCCCCTCTCAGACTTCTCTTTTCACTCCTCTCTCTTTCTTCTTCTTACTTTGCTAACCTTTTTATCTAAAAAAATGACCGTTTACGTGCTAATATTTCTTCTGTCAGTCTGTCTTGTGCAGCACACCTGACAACAAATCACTCCTTTCCTTCACTCACCCATATTTCTCACTCTGAACTCCACTTTCTGATTGGGCTTGTCAAGTTTACTGCAGCACCCCGACTTATTCCTTTTTCTTCTTTTTCTTCCCACTCTCTTTAATCTTTCTTTCATATCTGGTCACCTTTCTTTCTTTTAACATGCCTTTATTCCGCATCTCCTCAAAAAATTCCTCTTGATTGTTTAGTATCTTTTAATGCTACTGTATATCCCTTCACCCCTTCCTTTAAACTTCTCTGTTTCACTCTACACCACTAACTCTCTGCTTTCGTTGATGTTAAATCCCAGCTTCCTCCTCTACAGTCAGTTTTCGTCCTGCCCAATCAATTGAAACTGTATTCCTTGCTGTCTCTAATGACTTGCATTCTGCTGTAACTTTAAACTATTTTCTCTACTAATTCTTTTAGATCAGTATGCCGCCTTTGGTACAGCGGACCACTCCAGTCTGCACTTCAATATGCCCTCTTCAGCGTTTCTGGTGCAGCTACTTCCTTGCTTTCTTCCTATCTCTCAAGTCATACATAGTCTCTTTCTTGGTCTAATCCTACTTCCCTCACTCTTCTTTTTCTTTCTGGAGTACCCCAGAGGTACTTCCTGCTTTTCACTTGCTCCTCTAAAATCATCTTTTAATTCCTGGCATGCGTATTCCCTTTTAATCCCTCCCCCATAATGCTCGAGTCTCACACCACCTCATGTTCCTTCACTGGCTTTCTTTATCTTAACATCTCCAATTCCACTTTTTATGCACAATGTTCAAATATGTTAAAGGCCTTGTCCCTCCTTACCTCATGTCTCACATTCAGCTCTGTATTTCACTCCCTACATTTTGCACCCCAGTTTACTTTGGATTTCTCCCCCTCTTCCAAGTGCCCAATTCAATTAAAATATTTTGCACTTCGCTGTAGAAATACTTCCTTCTTTCTGTATGATAGTGCTTCTTTTACATTCTTTATGAGGTGGTCCTTGATAGCTTCTAATACTTCTTTTGGCATATCTGTACTGCCCTTCGATAGACCTCTAGTATGCTAATTTTCATATACCATTTTCATACTCGTTATTATTCTTTGTACAGCACTTAGATTTAAGCGCTCTATAAATAAAATAAAGTAGAGAAAACAAGCTGCTTCACGTCAGCATGTGAACATGTGAGTGAGTAATTTGTCTTCTTGTACGGTGAACTTACCAATGAGCTGTGTTTGGGATTGCTGTAATGTTTAGTTGAGTACAGCCATGGAACTGTGCACAGGTGTACCAGTACTGTAGATTCTAATAACCTACACATGCACATTTATAGAGTTTTGACTTTTCTAGGAACAGAGAACCTTGTGTTAGTTTAATTGTAAACTATACAAAAGCCTTTTTTTCTTTTCTTAAGGGGATCAACTCCCAACATCCTCATTGGTACCTGACGCCTCCAACAGCTGGCCCTGCAGGGCACAAAGTGACAACAATTATCTTTGGAGAAGCCACCAGATTCACTCCCTGACACTGGGGAGTCAAGGGTGGTCTGCTCTGCTAATCAAGGCACCTGAAGTCTAGCACTGAGCATGCTAAAGCAGCCTCACTACAGAAAACCCATGGATACATAGATAAATGTATAATAAGTAAGTAAATCATTTAACAAATAAATGCATAAATACAATCAGTGGGACCATTTCCTTAAAATAATAAATGTTCCAATGACGGAAAGAGAAGGTTTGAATTCATGGAAAACCTATAAGGTTATTTAATATTAGAACATTGGAATGTTGGGAGGTCCATTGAAAACAATGGAGTGCTCTGGGCTTATAATGGCTGGTAGAAGCCCGGAGCTCCAACATTCCAATGATGTGTTCACAGCAACAGCTGTGAACAAAGGCCTCACGGAGCCCGAGGGGATTTCGAAGCCTTCGGGCTCCATGAGGCCTTTGTTTTACAAATTAGAACACTCTGCCCTCTAGGGGAGGAATTTTCAAATAGCCTTAGAGCCCTACTTAGCGGGCTCTACTGGCCAATAAAGACCCACTCCCTTGTTCAAGGGCCTCGCCTTTGGCTCGGGCCTTTAACGCTGGAGCGGGTCTTTAATGGCCGGTAGAGCCCACTACAGCGGGCTCTAAGGCTATAAAGTTACTCAATTGAAATTTCATTTTCCGTACTGTTGTCATATAGCCTTAGAGCCTGCTGAAGCAGGCTCTATCGGCCATTAAAGGCCGGCTCCATGGTTAAAGGCCAGAGCAGAAGGTCTTTAATGGCCGGATAGCCCGCTACAGAGGACACTAAGGCTATTAGAACATTCTGCCCCTAGAGGGCAGAGTGTTCTAATTTGTAAAACAAAGACCTCACTGAGCTGGAGGGGGCGGGGGGTTAAAATCCCTTTGGGCTTCGTAAGGCCTTTGTTCACAGCTGTTGTTGTGAACACAACATTGGAAAGTTGGAGCTGCGGGCTTCTATCAGCCATTAGAAGCCCAGAGCACTCCATTGTTTTCAATGGAGCTCCCAACATTCCAATGTTCTAATTATGATTATGCTTTCAATACCTAATTTTAACTATGTCAAATGAATCATTTTCTGTAACTAGAACATTCAATTATGAGTTATAATTTCATTCTCTCATTTAAACCACCGTCCTCATGCTCTATTCTGTTCTTCCTCAGCTCAATGAATTACTCTGTTAACCTATTCTTTTGATAATCAGAAGAGACCAGACTGACAGCATTGCTTTGAAAAATGTGAACACCATCTTTACCTCTCATACATGCCAATGGTCCTTATTTAGGAGAGAGACCCCTGATTTTTTTAAACAAATGTGATATTTGCCAACATTCTTAGCTTTTACCATGCATAGTTATACCTCAGTCTAGTTTTAGACTATGGAATTATAGTGTTATCCCTTTTAATGCTACATAATTTTGATTTTAAGCATACTCAAATACTGGCTTGTTTATGGCTAATGCCTTTTGGATATAATTTCATAAAACTACAGTATTTGTTTTCCATTCAAAAGTTTGGACCCACTTATTGATAGATATATAACATATTTATGTTCTCTGGATATGTATAAATGCTGTCTCTCTGAAATATTTCCATAATATTCTTCTTGGAAAATACTTCATTGGAAATTTACCCGCTCCAAGTTCATTCATAAAATATTAGTTCACATTAAATGTGTTAGCAAATCATTCCTTTTATCACACTTTTAAAAATGGAAGCAAAAGTTTGGACACATCACCATTAATATATGTTCCAAACTTTTTTGGGAGCTTGTGAGGATTAGATCGCTGTAGTTCATTTAGTGATGCTATCTTCCAGCTTTTTAAGAGCAAACGAGTATTTAGCAGCTCCATTTCTATAACTGGAAAGAGCTAGTTGAGAAGAGTATTTTGGACTGGCAAAAAATCTAATAAACGGATAGTGATGACTACTAGGGTGTGGGTGAAATTCACGTAATTTGCTTTCACGTAATTAACATTTCAGCAAAATTACACGAAATTACTTGTAATTACGTGACATGCAAATGCATAATTTAGTGCTATATTTTAGCATGAAATGCATCCTTGTGTCAATTTGTGATGTGAAAAAGCATATTGGACTAAAAATAGTGCAAACAAATTGTGCATTCTGATGTTCTTGATTTGTGCGGTCATTTGTTACTGTGAAAGACACGTTTGTGGTAATTTTTTACTGCTAATAGTTATACGTATGCGAAGTGGTGTAAAATGGTGTCATTGTTGGAATTTCGCTTAAAAAATATAACACGAAATTCCTGAAATTACATGCATTACACCAGAATATTTTACATTTCGCCTAGGACTAATGACAACAATTGCAAGTGTTTATGTTTTGCATGATTTGGAACATGCTTAACTCTTTTGACTGTATTTATTCTCTGTTTTACATGGAAAAACATTATAACAGTTTCACTCTTTTTTAAATTGCTCATAATTCTTATTTCATTTACACCACACTTAAGTATAAACCTTACATTTTGGTACAATAAAACTGTTACAATACAGGTCAACACAAATCACTCAATATGAGATATAAACAAAGACAAACATGGATTGGCAAGGATGTTTAATAGGCCACACCCTTATGTCTAATGAATAGATAAACAGTATTGACTTCTACAAGTCCAAAACAGCTGCCCAAATGCAAGCAAATTCAAACTGAGTATCCCTGGTCATACATAACACCACTTCCAATGCCACCCACGTATTTAATTCATCTACCCAGCCAAACGTCTGTATTCAGTTTTCAGATATCGTTCCAGGTGTTTAGAATTATGGACATCTCTATCATTAGTGGAGCTGCTTCAGCTGGTGCAGGGCACTGGGGCGTTGGGGTGTAAGGGGCCAACTGCATCCTTATGATAGCTTCCTCCACACAGGAACATGACCTATTTTTAAGTCTCTCTAACTGAGGTTTAGCTGCCTGCTGGTTAGGCCTGCTGTTTCTTATATACATGCCAATTTGGATACTACTGGTTGAAGCCAAACCCATTGGAAGCTGCTGTGAGAGCTATCCCCTTACACAAAGGCTGTGTCTGAGGAACAGCCAGAAAACAACATTTGAAAGAGAACCACTGTTAGAAATGTTGGAAATTGGGTTACTGGTTGACTGGGGTATGAGCCCTGGTCAAGCAGCAACCACAATCCTAGTCAGGGTAAGAGGCAAGCAAAGTGCAGACCCTAAATTAACCTGTGCTCACCCTCTGGTAGCTTGGCACAGAGCAGTCAGGCTTAACTTAGAGGCAACACTTCAAATAGTAAAACAATGAAAACACCACATAAAATTATTCCACACCAGGTTAGGAAAATAGCTCTGATTGCAATAAATAAAACAAGACCTAAATGACAAAAATCCAATCAGTAGAACCGGAGATTTTAATTTTTAAAGTTTATATTGAAAAGTAGCATCAAAAAGCACAAAGTGCTATTGGGGGATATCTGGTCATGCCAAATATGGTACTCTTTCACGCATTTTCCACGTGAAAGCGGTGTGCAATGGGCGTTGCTGTGGACGTTCCACCGCAACACCCATTGGTTTTTGACCCTGCCCCAGATTTACAAGGATATGTAAATCTAAGGGAATGCCAAAAACTAATGCCATGCAAAGGCAGGCGGTAGATTGGCGCAACATGGAGAAATACTTCTATTTCTCCTAGTTTTTGCTTTTTCTATGTATTCTGCATTCTGCAGCACATATAAAAAGAGCAAAATGCCTTTAAGGGTTGTTTATGTGCAGGAAGGGACACCTTCCTGCACATAAACAATCATTCCTGCAACGCAGGCACCCTTAGACTATGGCGCAAGGGTGTCTGTGTTGGCGCTAGGCAGCTATTTTTAGTGGCAATGCAAGGGAGAACACAGGGGTGCGCTGTATTGTTGTAAATATGGCACATCCCTGCATTTTTGAAATGACGCAGAGTGGCGCTGCAAAATTTGCCACAGCAAATTGTAGATATGCCCCAAAGTACCTTAAATCCTGGTTGTGGAACATTGCATGGATCTGCGTCGTAGATGTGTCAAGCGCAAAAACAACAGTTGATGGACAGAATGCAGAACAATGTCATACATTCACCCCAGTACAGAGATCTGGGCCTAAATCCATCGTTTTTTTGCTCACCATGCCATTCCAGTTTGAACCCAGCCATATGCAAATCAGTCTTGACCCTGTGCCTCATGGGAACAGTCCATCCCGAACTGCCAAGCCAGGTCCTCCCTGGACTGGAAACAAGCATCCTAGGACCGGTTTCGGGGTTTCACCCCTCTTCAGCCAGGATAGCTTGATTCCAGTGGCATGGAGAGCACGGAACCCACGTCTGGGCATACCCGTCCCACTCGGGGTGACAAATGCAAAAACAACAGTTGATGGACAGAATGCAGAACAATGTCATACATTCACCCCAGTACAGAGATCTGGGCCTAAATCCATCGTTTTTTGCTCACCATACCATTCCAGTTTGAACCCAGCCATATGCAAATCAGTCTTGACCCTGTTCCTCATGGGAACAGTCCAGCCCGAACTGCCAAGCCAGGTCCTCCCTGGACTGGAAACAAGCATCCTAGGACCGATGGATTTAGGCCCAGATCTTTGTACTGGGGTGAATGTATGACATTGTTCTGCATTCTGTCCATCAACTGTTGTTTTTGCATTTGTCACCCCGATTGGGACGGGTATGCCCAGACGTGGGTCCCATGCTCTCCATGCCACTGGAATCAAGCTATCCTGGCTGAAGAGGGGTGAGACCCCGAAACCGGTCCTAGGATGCTTGTTTCCAGTCCAGGGAGGACCTGGCTTGGCAGTTCGGGCTGGACTGTTCCCATGAGGCACAGGGTCAAGACTGATTTGCATATGGCTGGGTTCAAACTGGAATGGCATGGTGAGCAAAAAAACAATGGATTTAGGCCCAGATCTCTGTACTGGGGTGAATGTATGACATTGTTCTGCATTCTGTCCATCAACTGTTGTTTTTGTAGATGTGTCAAGCAGCAGAGGCAATGCGTTGGTACTGATATGTGACAAGGCTGTGGTGTGTGGTCCTGTTGCATCAACATCAAGGATCCTATCAACAGGGCAAGCGATGCGAAGTCCGGAGTCAAGGATGTGAGGCGCAGCAGAGGCAATATGTCGATTCCAATTAATGGTGAAGCTGGGATGTGCAGTTTCGTCATCAAGGCTGCCATTGACAAGGGATGCGAAGAGCTTGCGCCCAGAAAAGCATCGCACAGCAGTGTTTCCAAAGGTGATGCGTCAGTCCTAAGATGCGGTAAACGGCTGTGATGCAATTTTTTTGCGATGGCTCCAATCCACTGGGCAGCAGCGATAAATTGATTCTACTCAGGGATGCGCCGCTCAACCAAGGAGATGCGTCGGTTCTGCTCGGGATGTGTTGCTCAGCAGAGAAGATGCGTCAGTTCCGCTGGAAAAGCACCTTAGGCCCACTTCCATTTTCTGTAATTTATTTCGCTGTAATCCAATCTGGCTGGTTGCTTGTGGAAATGGAAGTGATGTCGATACGAGGAGGCGGAGCAAGCACAGGCTAGCAGGGGGGGGAGAGGAGTGGGGGCGAGGAGCAGAGAATGTGAGAAGTGGAGAAGCGGAGAGTGCAGCCCTGGATGGCAGACCCCAGTAACGCGCCCAGGTGTGGCGGGACCTACCCTCTCAGGTGGGGCTGCTGCAAGCTGCAGGCAGCTGCGTGCATGGTGTGCATAGTGGGTGCGCGGGCTGGGTGTGTTCCTTGCGGCCCTCGTGGTCTCAGCTTGCGCCGACGTCTCGTCTTTTCCCAGCTCTGAAGCAGGTGCTCTCGCCCTCCTCACCACCCCACCCTACTCTCCTTCTCTCTCCCTTGCTCTCCTACTGTCCTGTGGCCGGTGCTCCTGTGCACCATTGCCCCTGCAGCCATGAGCACAGACTGCCTGTGGTCAGTGGCTCGAAGGGGGAAACAAAATAAAATGAATAAAGTAAGACTGTAGGCCTCAAAGGACCAGGGGAGCAAAAGGAAAAAAGGATTAAAAAGAGAAGGAGTAAAAGGACAATAGACATAACGTGGTGTAACATGGCATAACGTGGCAGGTCAGCCTGTCAGTTCAATCTGCTTAATCTCGCTAACCCCCAAACGCTTCTAACCTACTCACACTGACTTTTCTTCCTCACACCAGTATGGTAGCAGGGTCCTGTGGACAGTGCTGCTTAACCCAAAAAAAAAACCTGCCCAGACTGCTTATACTCATCACTCGCTTATCGGGATTGTCAAGGACTCCAAAAGACTCTAAAAGACCTACAAGGGCACCACAACACCACCAGAAGTAAAAATCAATTCTAAATTAAAGCCCTAAGCAAGAACCTAACAACAATCAGCTACAATAGGAACAGAACGAACAAAAACGATCAAAAGTGTGAGGCTGGAGGGTGACTCGGTCCCACCAGGAGTGACAACAGGAGACACAGCAAAGGGGCCCTGCATAACTTATCAACTTCCTCCAGCGCCAAGAGTGTTAAGTTATACAGGGGGCTACATGAGCTAGAGTTATAGGAGGGCGGCTGGAACCATTATAGAGCAAGGGAAACAGGCCTAGGTCCTGTATGCTCTTGAGCCCTAGGTTCATGGAAGGGGCCCTACTAGGTCTGGGTGCGGCTTGTGTACTGGGTGAGCTCCCCCCCTGCTCCCAGCATCTCACCAGTGACCCCCCACCCACTGCCCGGACCTGCAGAATCTACGAGCCTTGCGACCTCCAAGTCTCGTCAAGGCCTCCAGGGACAAGGACTTCCACTTTTGTGCCACTAAGTGCCTGTGTGTGCTCATGCCCCTCTCCTGCCCAAACTAGGCAGGATTATCCGAAAGGGGTAGGTGTGGCAGTCCATTGAGGCTTAAAAGGTCATCTGTTGCACATAGCAATTTTGGGCACTCAGCAACCCTGCTCCTGCACTTGAGGACCTCTAGGGCAACTCGATTAAAGTACTCAAGTTGGCACTGTAGCCTGGCAACCACCCTCACAGCATGCCACATGCGTGTGCACCCCGCACAATCATCACCTGGCAGCCTGCATACAGAGAGGGGAGTTGCGGCACAGACTTCGAGATTCGAGACTCAAGCCTCAAGCCCAAAGAAGTGTCAACATTTGAAAGGCTCTAAAGAGGCAACAGCGCAAGACAATACATCCCCAGAAAATTTGGGAAAATGAGGACAAGAAATGCTACAACAACACAGTTCCAATCTCGCCAACGTCCTCACAAGGCGACTAAAAGGCAAAAGGACAAGTTGCTGTACCCCAGCAAAGGGGGGCAGGGGAAACCTAGAGTACAGCCCAGCACTAAATCAGATTGAGACCTGACTCCAGTAGTAGGTGCCCTCCCCCAGGTCCATGCTTGGACTAAGGACAGCTGTACACCAGTAAGATGCAGGAACAACATCAGAGGAAACTTAGCTTTGCAAGCTAAGGAAGATCTAAGCATGCCATTCCAGGAAACCCCATACCCAGACCTCACTCCCTTTGGAGGGAGAAGTGAAGAACCTCATGAAGTATTTCTTAGTGACCTAATGGCAGAACAATTCCACTCAGCCTGAAGATAGGAATAGCAGGGAAAGAGACGTCAAGCACAACCGACACTCCTAGGAATGCCTTGGCGACAGCAGCATACACTATGACAAGGGAGGAGACGAAACCTGATTGGAAAACTCTAGCAGCCCCAGCTCGGTTTGCAGAAAACACAACAAAAGATAAAACAGAAGACACATCAGTAGTGTTGGTGTCCCAAGAGATCCATGATAATCCATGATAATCTAATCTAGTCATGACCACCGGGCCACTACCCGACAATGACATAGCTGAAATTCTGTCCCAGGGGGAGGGCCTGACTGATACAGATGCACCCCTGGGATCGCCACTCCGGTAGACTCAATAGTGGAGGACATTGACATAATCCAACAAAGAGAGCAAGGAGATAGATGCTCGCTGGCCAGTTGATGCTCGAGCTTCTCTTGCTCATGCTTTATTCACCAACAAGTCAAAGCCTCAAACTTAAATTATGATATGGGGGAGGAGTGCCCTCCCACCACCACATACTTTGAAACACTAATAAACATTAACAAAACACTAAATTCTATGGCCAATGCAACACTTCTGCATGCAGATACATTAGATATTCAAATAAACATTGCAACGCTAATCACAAGAATTGATTGCAAGCTGGACCGTTTGAACAGCCTAATAGTGAGAGCTCAAGAATCAGCACAATTGGCACCAAGCTAAGACTCATGCCACTGCAGCCCAATTTTACAGAAACTAGAATCTCTGACCGAAATAAGGAGCTCCTTGATTGAGGACTTGAAACGGGATGCAAGGGGCCCGCGGCCGGAATTCTGCCACTTCCGCAACAAAGTCACAGAGCCCAGGAACCCTCACGAGAAACAGAAATCAGCCTGTACTCACTGCCAACACAATGTTCGGCGGTAAGGCCAAAAACTGTGAGGTCAGCCAACGGGCAAGCAATCCTTGACCAAATAAAGCAAACATCAAAGCAGGTGGCTGCTGGTTTGGCCCAGCAGGAGAATCAGCAGGATCAAAAACCAGAGAAAGACCTCACTATCATGGAATCCACACTCCTGAGCCCTAGTTCCAATTTCTAGGCTATGGTGGGTGCTCCCCTATCAAGGAAAAATAGAAAAAACTGAAAAAGCTGAACAAAAGTAGCAACCAGAAATCTGAACCTTTTGTACTGGCTCCAGCAAGACAACCAAGAGTCAAAGACAAAAACTGCTTGAGCCATAACAGACCTAATAGCTCTCCCAGCTGCAATCGCAAAGTACTCTCCAGCGAGGAGGTGGAGGCCTCCGCAACAGACGCTACTAACCCAATACGAAAGGAAGAGCTGAGATCGCCCCAACAAATGGGATGCACCTCTCCAACTGCACATGCCTTTGTAAATGCTACACCATCAAGTGGCAATACGGCAAAAGCTCTGGACACTTCCTCCACATGGAGGCACACAGCAGCAACTCTTCAAGAACTGAGCGGAGCCGAAGTTAAAATCTAACATCACGCAGAGCATGGAGGACCAATGGAAAGCCCTAGCACTACATCAGCGAACCTTGGCACCCTCATGGCATCTGCACCACACGGCACCCCCCTCGAGGCACTTGCCCAGAACATCAAAATGCCAAGCATGTAGGAATGGGACTGCATCAAGGGAGACACCAGGACACTCCACAAACCAGCGGAATGAGCAATGGACCCAACTTCTCTTTTCCAGAAGCATGTTTTGTTGCTCGAATATTGCTCCTTTGGGGATAGGAACTTCCTCAGCACTACAGGAACCTCACATCAAATATTGTGGAAAAATCCCTGTTTGTAGGGCATGCTATGCAAGTGCATTCCATATATTGTTTTTTCTTCAAAACAGTGGAAACACCTTCATTCAGCAATAAAACCTTCTTCATTATAGAAGAGGTTTACCTCATGCAGAAATATTGCAAGCTTTCCTCCTGCAGACGACAAATATAGATAAGGCAGTGGCAGCGCAAGCTTTTTGCATCACAGAAAACCTACAAATCACATAACCGCAGTGCACATTTTGCTTCCACACAGAATTGGTACAAGATGGCAGTAGCAAAGCAAGCTTCCCACTCTCAAAGAATTGAGCATGTGCAATCTTTTATCCAAGCAGAACAGACTAGTGGAAGCTTCATCGCTCATAGAACCTGTACAGTTAAGGCATGAATTACATGCAGGTTAGAGGCAGATCACTGGAGCTGGTGCTTAACTCACTGATGGGAATTTATAGGCGGCTGGGTGAGTGAATTGCATGTTCTGACATCATTCTCACTGAGGGGATATTCCATGTCAACATCTTGAAATTCCAATATTGAGAAGTAGCCGACAAATCATTCATCAATGTTATTGAAACAGCCCAGCCACAGCCTAAGTAAATATGCTGTGCAATCCCTGCCTCATCGCTGTAACTGCAACTGTTGAGGGCTGCCAATGCCACTGCCAATTTGTGAAAGGAAGTGGCTGCCAGCTCAGGTTAAAGGCTGGGCGTGTGACTCCTGCAATGATTCCTTGGCTTAAAGCATGCAAGATGATGGGAGAGTGGTGTCAAGCAGGTAGACTCAAGGGAAGAAAAGACAGACAGCGGAGAGTGGGCAGGCTGACGGGAAAGCAGGCATGCTGTTGGGAAAGTGGGCAGGCTTGGGGGAAAGATCTTCCAGACTGGGTCAAAGGCAGCAGCTGGCTAATTAGTCATCACCTATATCAAATTATGGATATGGACTTGCTTTTCTGCAATATTTTGAGAGTTGAGTCTGTGGGTGTGTCATGGATCCATAATCAATGGGACTTTCTGTGCGTGACTGATCTTCTTTAGTATTTCATACAAACAGACTATGGGCCTTATTACGAGTACAGCGGTCCTCAGGACTGCCGTGCTCCTGGTGGCGGTCCGACTACCGCCACACTGCGGTTCCTCCCACAGTATTCTGAGTGTGGCATACGGACTGCCACGAGACCGCCAACTCTGTTGGTATCAAGGATCCTGCTGGGCCTGCGGTCTGCAACTGGCTTGAATATGCTGGCAGTGCTGCTGCCAGCACCCTGAGCATATTACGAGTTGCCTTTACACCGCCCTTTTCATGGTGATGAGACCAGCATGAAAAGGGTGGTGGAGAGGCAACTAAGGGGGCCCTGACAGGGCCCACTGCCAGATCTGGGCCTCGGGTGCATGCAGGGGGCACAGGTTGTGCCCCCCTATAATTGAACCCCCATTCCTGCACACTGTGGCATGCATGTCACACCGTGCAGGAAAGTGCTACAGGCGCTGTCACGGTGGCGGGTTGCATGTTGAGCTCTCCTATTGTCCTAACAGCCTACCACCATGCGATCGCCACAGCAACGCCCGGCCACCCACCATGGATTACGCTCGTAATCCGACAGGCGGAGCCACTACGGGCTTCTCGGTCCTCCTGTCGGTGTGGAGGTGACGGGCCCACAGGAGGCCCGCCAAACTCTTAATAAGGCCCTAAGTGTTAAGAATCACTGTTTCATTGCCAAAATCTGTTGGTCTTGAGTTTTAAATTGAAGATGTTTCTGTATGGTCTTGACCACAAATCTACACCTTGAAAAATCAGAATTATTACATTTACATCATGTATGCCTTTCCTGGAAAGCTGCTAAATAAAAGACATTTCTGGCTGCTGCTGTAAAATCATGTCTTCACACTATGGTGCAGGCAGGAGCGGCTGTGCACACTGCAATTTATCTCTTTGCAAAGGGTCATCAAAAACATGTATTAAAAAGGGTCATCCTGCTGATGAGTAGGATCAGGGGCGTAACTACTATTGGTGCAGCAACTGCAGTGGTACCAGGGACTAGATCCCTGAGGGTCTCATTTAAACCTGATAATTGGTGTATTTTACTACCCCAATAGCAGTCACAGGGACCATTTTGCTTGCAAGCACCAGGGTCCATGGCATCCTTGCTACACATCAAAGCATAATATGTGCTACTAAATTGGTGAAAGTGAAGCTGAAAGAAAGCAGGACACAGAAGCAATGTGGGAAAAACACAAGGGGTGACTAGTTCTCCTTAATTAAAAGACTACATTCATCCATGGGAGGCACTTTAATGTGTGCTCTTGTTGTTAAAGCATCTGTCTATGTTACAGATAAAATAATATTTGATTAAGTGAAGCACCGAACAACTAAATAAATATTACCTGCTCATGCGTATACAAACGTCATAGAGACATCTCTAGTTTTTGTACATACTCATCATCATCATCATCATCATCAAATATTCTTTATTCGTGAAAAATTGACTATGAAATGCACAAAAATCAATTCATGAAATGATACATAACATTGCAAAATGCCCCAAGTCGTTCTTAAAAGGTAAAACCATAGAAAAACACTAACTGTAGAGTTTAAAATCCAATTGAACAAATTAAAATAAAATCCAAAATGGAATTAGTTCAAATGTGCATTCAATAAAACCATCGAAGCTTGAACAAATTATGTGCAAAGATTGAAAGAATTAGCAGGGATACCATTTGATTGCATACTCAATGTATTTAGACAACGCCAAGCGAACATGAATTGAAAATAACGATTTAACAAAGAGCATAGCTTGCCTACATTGTCTAAAATTTGCTTGCCTCAAAATTGGTACCAAGTAGATGTTTCCTAAGATGAGAGTAAAATGTACAAAATAACATAAAATGTATTGTAGCCTGAGGAGAACAGAAGTTACACGGGCACACAGCCAAATTAGCAGAATAGGAGAACAGTTCTGGAAAAGTAACCATAAAGTGTGTAGTATTTAATCTCAGTCTTATGAGTAAGTATCAATAGTAGCTATTTGAGACCCAGGTTCCATACTGGGAGTAGTTATAATGAATTTATAATTTATTACTGTATGTTTAGTATTTTCAGTCCATTCTCTGATGTTTTTAAATATGGTTAAAAAACAGGAGGCAGACAGATCCTCTATGATTACTGAACAGTTCTGGCATATGCAAGCTATGGTTTATATTCCTATTATAAGAGCGAGCCTTGGTATCTTCATTTTATTGTGTAATTTAATGTAGTCTGGCAGTATCAGATGATTGAAACCAGTTTCTCTGGAAGGTGCTGGCCAAGATGGGGATCCCAAATAATCTACTGGATGTCCTGAGGTGACTGCATGTAGACAATATGGCTCAGGTTAGGTGGGGGGAGGAGGGGCAATTAACAGAGCCCTTTATGATCAGAAGTGGAGTTAGGCAGGGGTGCATTTTGGCACCCACTCTGTTTTCGCTATTCATCAATGGAGTAGTGGGTTACCTCAACAGAGATGGGTATGATGCCCCAAAAATCGGAGGGAAAAGGGCTCCTTCCCTTCTCTTCATGGTGATTCTCTATTCATATCAAAATCTCCTCATGGGCTCCAACAACTACTGTATGATTTTGGCTCCTTTTGTGACGAGCGATGGCTGGAATTAAATGATACCAAGGCTAAGTATATGGTCTTCTCCAATGGTGCTCAGAAGCCATTTAAAAGGTGTATGGTAGTTGGGAGCAACCCCATTGAACTGTTCCCTACATTTGATTATCTAGGTATCCGGCTCCCCTCTAGCTTACGTTGGGCTCCCCACCTTGAGAAAGCACATCTTTCGCTTTTTAAAAAAAAATATCTTTATTTGCATTTTATGTTTTTCACAGAATCACAATTAACCGTACACATATGTATAACAAAAGACAGTTGATTACATTTAACGTGATATAGAATGCCGATAACATTTTTGATACATGTCTTGTTTGGCCAAAAGTCTATTCCATATAACAGCAAGTTGCCTACATCACATGGTCATCATTTACTATATCATATATACAAATGTCCGAATAATTGCACGTGTATGTCCATCAGAATAACAAGTTATCCGTCATGCTCTTCGTGATGTTTCATTGTTTATTTCCCTTGTGTCCAGCTGATGCATCACGTGAATATCAGTATCTGAGCATGCAATCCCATCAAAAGGATGGAGCAAAATATGATATATATTTATGTTCATCAAGTTAACTAACTAGACCATTATCTACTTGTCACTCCTGGGTCGGTATGTGTGTGGCGTAAGTGCTCCATACCCAGTGCATCAGCACTAAGAACATCACCCTCTTTAGACCGAAAGAGCCCATTTTGTTAGACGCCCCCATATTCCTTCCAACTCTGTTCACCTACTGGAGATATGGCCCACTTCCCTTTGATGACCCCCTGCCTCAGTTTAAGCCTGTCTCGTTATGTAGCGGTGAGTCCGTGTCTTCATCCCGTACTTCTGCTGCTGGTAGGGGAGTCTTCCCCTTCTCCCCATCTATGCGTGTTAACTCCGTAAGCATGGTATCCCAATATTGCGCAATAGGGTATTTGCACAATACAGCTATTTCCTCCCTATGTAGTGATGTACTTTCGGCTTGTGCCCATACTAGAAGCGATTTTGCCCAACTGTTGGTAGCAGGGGGGTCAGTGTGTTTCCATCTCTTAGTTACTAACCTTCTTGCCACAATCAGGCCTAAGTCAATAAATCTCGACTTGGCCTTAGTCTTCTTTGATCTAGGAAAGAGACCTAATATGCAGACCTCCCATGTGCGCACTATTGTCCTGCCTGTGCATGTTGTAAGTGCCGCAATAACTTCTTGCCAATAAGTGTGTAAGGAGGCGCAATACCAAAGCATGTGGAGAAGGTCTGCGTCTATCTGTAGACAGCGTGGGCAGGCAGCGGTGTTGGTATGAAAGTATCGGTTTAGTTTGTCTGGGGAGAAGTATGCCCTTTGTGTTACATAGGTCTGTATTAATTTAAACTTAGAATTTCTTGTAATATTAGTGGGGTTGGCTAGCAGTGTGTCCCACTCCCGATCTGTCCATTGTTGCCCCCTGTCTGCTTTCCATCACGAGCGGAGGGCTGTCATGGGTTTCATTGTGTGGGTGAGTAGCGCCTCAACTAGCCAGTGTACAATATGTGAGCCATTTCCCATGACATGAAAGTATTGCATCAGGAGATGTGTCTGTGGTTCGACGGCGATATAGCCCCACGCCGTAGAGAGCGATCTCATGAGTGAGTTATAGAGTAAGAATTGACCAGTAGGCAGGTGGTAATTAGTCACCAGAGTCTCAAACGGTATCAAGGTACCGTCTGTATAGAGATCGGCTAACATGCTTAATCCTGCGTCATGCCAGTGTGCTAGTGCCCCGCTAGATGTGCCAGCCTTGCCCCTGGGTGTACCTAAAAGTGGTAATTAGGATGCGCAGGGCGTTGTGTCTTTTGTTAGGTACAGGCTCCTCCTAAAACAGCGGTGCGCTAGTGCCAAGCAGCTCTGCAGTGGACGCGGTAGACGGGCATTGGGGTGAAACAAATGATATATTTGGGATTGAGACCAAGGCGGCTGCACTGTGGCTGTGTCTTCCAAACCTCTACCTGCAAACCATCTCATCACCCATTGTAATTGCGCCGCTAAATAGTATAGTTCCATATTAGGAACCGCCAATCCTCTCTTACTGATAAGGGCGTATAGTTTCCATAATGCAATACAGGGCCGGCCCTTGTTCCAGATGAGATCCCGAACTAGTTGATCGAGGTCACGAAAGATTTTAGCCGGAACATAAACCGGAAGATTCGAAAAATAATACAACAATTTTGGTAGTATTATCATCTTGGTAAGGGTGATTCTACCCATCACATTCAAAGGGAGAGTCTTCCAGAATTGTATTTGGGCTCTGATAGCAGATATAGCCCTGATCAGATTACCTTCCAATATATCTGTGGGATTCCGATATATGAAGATGCCTAGATAAAGAAACATAGATGGATACCATCGGAGAGAAGAGTTGTTCATACGCGCATTAGCGTCAACATTGTCTTCGCGGAATAAATACAGGCCCGATTTTGTCCAGTTCACCCGAAGCCCGACATCTTTTCAAAATTCAGGAGTGTCTCTGCTATGGTAGCAGGGATGTTATGTAGGTCTAATAGTAAATTGTCTGCATACAAAGAAACTGTATGCAAGCCATCTCCCAGGTGGATGCCCCATTCTGCTCCCTCCCTGCGAAGTTGTGCTGCCAGCGGCTCCATGGCTAGAGAGAACAGGAGTGGGGATAAGGGGCAGCCTTGTCTGGTTGATCTGTTTACCCGTATGCTGTCTGATATAAGTCGGCCTGTCCGAATTCTAACAGTGGGCCATTTGTACAACAGCTGTACCATCTGTAAAAACGTGTCACCCAGTCCATAGCTACGTAGCACCTCGAAAATATATGGCCACTCCAAGGAGTCAAAGGCCCTTTCCAGGTCCAAGACCAAACAGCCGGATCGAAGCCAAATATCCGCCACATAATGCTGCACCCTGAAGAGCCTCCGTATATTAAGTGCCGTATTTCGGGTGGGGACAAACCCGTTCTGGTCCGTATGAACTAAGTTCCTTACCAGCGGGGCCAAGCGTGCAGCTATTATGGATGCCAGCACCTTGTAATCTGTGTTAAGAAGCGCTAGTGGTCTGTATGAGCCTAGTGTCTCTGGAACTCTTCCGGGCTTAGGGATAGAAATCAGTAATGCTTCATTTTGCGTATCTGAGAGGGTGGAATCTTCCATTGCAGTCTCATAAACCTTCTTTAGTTGGGGCGCCAGCACCTCCACATAGGCCTTGTAGAACTCTGCCGGCAAGCCATCTGGGCCCGGAGTTTTACCGTTTGCTAGTGCGCGTATGCTCGCCAATAATTTCCTCCAATAAAATAGGGTCATTAAGTTCAAGTACCTGCTCTTGCGTGGCCTGTGGTAAGTCAATATTATCCAAATACCTACAAATGTCGAAATTAGTGGCTTGGAGATGGGACTTATATAGTGCGGTGTAGTGTGTTATAAACTCTTAATGTATGTTTTGTTGTGAGTAGACTACGTCTCCCTGCATTGACCGGAGAGAAGTGACGGGTGATGTAGCATCTTCTTGATGGATTAACCAGGCTACGAACCTGCCGGCTTTGTCGCCTGAGTGGTGCGTACGTGCTGAGTGTGCTGCATAATTAAGGCAACAGAGCCTTTCTTGCAAGCGTGCATGATCTTTCCTGCTGTGTGTTAACCTCGCATGCAATCCCTCCACAGCCTCTCTTTCCAGGGCCCCTAATTTTCTTTCTTGCACAGTGAGGTCTATTTCCAACTGTTTGCACATACCAGTCTGCGTGCTGAGGCAGTGTCCTCTAGTAACTACCTTAAAGGGGTCCCATTCTATCAATGGTGTTGAGGCAGTATTTGTGTTTTCCTCAAAATATTGTATAGCTGTTATGTGCAATGACTCCCGGAATGCCGCGTCTAATAACATGTCTGGTTGCAGGCGCCATCTCGGGACCGGTGGTATATCGCGGGTCCACTCCAGTTGCAGCGTGTGAGGATTATGATCCGAGTGGGTTCTCCCGAGATATTGTGGGTTGTCGACCGCTGTTAAAAGGTCATCTGACACCATTATTCTGTCTAGGCGGACATGTAATCTATGCGCCCGGAGTAAAATGAATACACCCTATTGTGTGGATTTCTATGTCTCCATGCGTCCGGCAACCGCCATTGTGTAGCCCAGCTAATTAGCACCTTCATGGCAATATGTGTGGGCGTTCCAGGAAGAGGAGGGAAAGAGCGATCTAGGGAAACATCAAGGACACTGTTATAATCCCCTCCCACTATCATTGGAATCCCATGCCAGACTGACAGCTTATTCGACAGTGCCTCTAGGAATGCAGCCTGATCAGTGTTCGGTGCGTATATAGATGCAATGACTATGAGCTGACCATCTAATTTCCCCTTTACAATAACATATCGTCCTTCCGTGTCAGTAAGTGTATCTTCTATGTGGAATGGTGTGCCTGGTTTGACCCAAATTAAAACTCCTCTAGTGTACGCTGAGTAGCCCGTGGCGTGTAATTGCCCTCTCCATCTTCTAGCAAATTGTTTCACTTCTGACCCTGGCAGGTGTGTCTCTTGAAGAAGGACGATCTGCACATGGTGTCTTTTAAGATATGAATAAATGAGGTATCTACGGGCTGGGCTGTGAATGCCTCTCACATTCTATGTACATATACTGATCGGTGCCATAGTATCCTGCCGTGGAGTAAAATATATGACACAGACGACTTAAGTACTACACTAGGCCGCATGACGCGTACTTGAGATAGATGCTGTTGTGGGAGAACTGTTTGTTTGTTACTTAATAGACTTCGACCCAGTGAGTGACTAATGGCTAAACAACTATAAACTAATACTAACAATACCAAAAGGGCGATAATGCAACATGCAGTCGTCCAAACAATAATGAAGAAAAACAACATTTTGTCAGTGACAAGGGGGTTTCCGTGCAAGCGGAGTATGTATGTGATACAAAAATGTGTTCTATCATCACCACCCCCTTACCCCCGAATAATAGATCAGGAATCAGGATCTAATAACAGTCTACTTATACCGTTACCTTAAGGGAGATCCTGTAAGATATAGAGCGGACTCGGCTCTACACGATCTCCACCTCCCTCCCCGCCCCCATAAAACGATATATCATATAAGCATACATGCACAATATAACAATTCGGTACTGTGGTACATCAATAACATGGACTTATTATACTTGCTTATACTGCATTGCAGTCTGGGCGGCCTTTATCTGGAGTTCTGCATCCCAGATTAAGCAACGTCATCTGCGGTCTGGGGAGTGACTACTGGCAAATCTTCTAATTCCTGTGAGTCAGGGACTTCATCGGATAGTTCCTCCTCGCTGTCTTGTTCCTGCAGGCTGGATACGGAAGCAGTTTCCCCTTGCGTCATTCCAATTTCTGCTGCTGTCTGCAGAGCATCGCGTTGGTCTTGCAACATCTGTTCCTGGTTAGGGTCATGCTTTTGTGATGCTTGAGTTGTTTTTCGTCTTTTCCCCCTCCTGCGGCGTCACAGTGGGCCTTCCGTGGATACATTATTTGCTCCCGACGGTGATATGGTGTCTCTAATGATACCTCGCGTTTCTAGCCAGTCCTCTACTGCCACTTGCTACCACCCTCAGGCGGGCTGGGAATAGCAGGGAATATTTAAGTTCTTGTTGCCGGAGTTTCCTCTTTACTGCCATGAAAGAGTATCTCTGCCTTTGCACTAACATCATGAAATCAGGGAAAAACATGATTCTATGATTGTCTACGTGTATGTCCTGTAGTTTTCTGGTCTCTTGGAGAATAGTGTCTCTGTCCCTGTAATTCAGCAGATGTATCAAAAGCGGCCTAGGATTTGACCCCGGAGGCGGAGGTCTAGCTGGTACTCTGTGCGCTCGTTCTATGACAAACTGGGGGGAGAGCTTTCCTTCTGGTATTAGGTCGCGAAGCCAGGATTCGGCATAGGCCACTGTGTCTCTGCCCTCTTTTACTTCCGACAAGCCCATCACGCGCACATTGTTGCACTTCGATCTTCCTTCGGCGTCTTCGGTTCTTTGTTGCAGGAACTCCACCCAGGCGGCAAGGTCCTTGATATGTTTCTCCGCTGACGTTATCTGCGGAGAGATCTCCGTGATGGCGGCCTCCACTGCAGATGTTCTGTCTGTAAGCTTGCGGTGGTCTGCATGAAGGAGATTCAGGTCAATGGCCACCTTGTCTATTTTATTTTCTAAGGATGTACGGGTCTGATTCATAGTTTCACTCAGTTTTTCCACCGCTGCCAGCACAGTATCTAATTTGCTGGACGTCGGGTCTGATGTCTCTTCCCCAGACATTTTATCAGACTGAGCGTGGGTCAGGGGGGGCTGGGAGAAGCAAGTCTCCAGTGCCGGTCCGCTGCTTGCCTCCACGTGACATGGGGTCGGGGTAAAAGATGCAGCAGCAGCCTGCGCGGTCCCAAGATGGTGGGTGGGCTAAGGAGAGTTCCACACAGTTCCTCTAGGTCAGAAGAGAGGTGTGGGAGGAGGAGAGAGAAATCCAGCTTGTGCACTATAACAGATATCTGCGTGTAGTCTGGCGTCACCGGATAGCCTCTTGCCTTGCTCAGGGCCTCGAGTATGTATGATTTCCCCGACTCCGATCCTCACAGGGGTCTTTGCAGATCCACCGAGCTAATCTAGCTGATCAGAGGCGTCGTATAACGGGTATAAAGTTTTAAGTCCAATTATGGCTGAGTTGGCACCCCCGGGCTTCAGTTTAACTGTTCCTCATTTTCCAGACCATGCTTTCGTTTATCACATGAAGCTGCCGGCTGGGCGTTTGTTGCTGCGACACAACTAATTTAGCATGGTGACCAATGTGCTCTCGCCAGGCCCTTCGTATTTGCCCCGTACACTACTGGGAGCTGAGTTTGCTATAGAGAATCACCGCCTGGCCACAGGTCCTTTTTTACATTGTATTTGCCACTGCTTTGTGCGTCTATGGTTAACCATGCACCTACTTCCCAGTTTGTCACTGCGGCCTCCTGCAGCTATAGGGGACTCGCCAATTGGGTCCTGAGATCACCTCCCGTGCTTGCCTGGGCTTAAGTAGACTGCAGCAAGTTTATATGATTCATCTGGTTACCGTCAGGCTGTGGTGGAGTGCAATGGTGATTTTAAAGTTTCCCCCTCCATACAAGAACACACTGCCGAGTCCCGACTTCCCGGTAAAATCGCCGCGTCACCAGTCTTCCCGCCCTCTTTCGTCTTCTGCAGTATTTTGCGGAGTCTCTGTGCTAAGTACGTCACTGTAAGCTGCGTAGCGCGGCCTACCAGCCAGGGTGCATCCACGGCCACTCGTGAAGGGCGTTCATGCCTCCAGCCTCTCCGCTCAGTGCCTCACTTGCCTCGCTGTTTCAACGGCGATCTCTGGCATCCGCAGCAGTCGTGTGTTTCACCGCGCATCACGGGACGGGTCAGGGCTCCGTGGAGCCGGTTACCGGTCCTAAAATCCTTCCGAACGGGATACTTGTGGCAGAGAAAGGGGAGCCAGCGATGGAGCTCTAGCTGAGCACGTCCGGCTCCATTGCTTGCATAGCCTCGCCCCAAGCACATCTTTCGCTTATGCAGCAAATTTCACACATAACCAAGATACATAGAAGAACAGTGTCAAGAAAAGTGGCCCCCACACTTGAAATTTATAACACCAACGCTCTAGGCTCAGTCTTGTACAGAGCAGCACTGTTGGGATGTAAGAATACTGACAGCCTATCAGTAATTGAGAACCATTTTACAAGGTCCTTACTCAACCTTCCGGCAAGTACCCCTCTAACCCCAGTTCTTCTAGATCCGGCCCAAAGGAAGAGTGTCCACAAAACAGAGTGCAGACTCTAAGGGCCCCTATTATGATGTAATTCGGAAAGCCTCTGACCTGTGGTCGGAGGCTTTACGACTTATATCTTTGGTTTAAAATGCAACAGCCTTATTACGACGGACGGTGAAGCCTCAGCTATGTTAGAGTTGCTGGACCTGTCTGCCGCCTTTGATACGGTGGAACATCCAATACTGCTGGCTAGATTGAGGCGGGGGGGGTGAAGGGGACGGCACTCGCTTGGATTAAGTCCTATCTCAGCGATCGCACACAAAGAGTGATATTACACCCTTTTAAATCAGAAGCTAAACCCCTCTGGTGTGGGGTGCCACAGGGCTCAGCGTTGAGCCCGCTACGTTTTAATATCTATCTGGCTCCTTTGTGTGCGCTCATTTCTAAATGGGGAATTAAAACCATCTCCTATGCAGACGACACACAGCTGGTGATCTCCTTTAAGGACCTGTCGGCAAATTCCTTCGAGAGGTTTAGGGGCTGCCTGTGTGACGTCTCCAGGTGGATGAATAACAACAAGCTAAAACTGAACACAGAGAAAACTGAGGTCCTGTTCTTTGGCAAGAATTTCCCACCGCCATCTGGTCTGTGGTGGCCGGAGGAAATGGGTTCCCCACCCTGTCCGACTTCTACGGTAAAAAACTTGGGTGTAAAATGGGACGCTGATATGACAGTTGCTTCCCAAATACGGTCCATTACATCCACTTGCTTCGGAATTCTGAAGGGGTTGAGGAAATTTCTTTATCTACTTCCGGAGAGTTGTCGAAAATTAGTCGTCCATGCTATGGTGACTTCAAGGCTTGACTATGCCAACAGTCTGTTTCTTGGTCTTCCGGCATATTTGATAAAGAGACTGCAGATGGTGCAGAATGCGGTGGTGAGACTGATTAGAAGAATGCCATTTAGACAACACATATCTCCACATGTCAAACAGCTCCACTGGCTGCCGGTAGTGAAGCGTATAGAATTCAAGGCCTTGACAATTGCGTTCAAGGCCCAGAAAGGTAGTTGCCCCAATTACATCAAAAAATGCATCCGCCCTTATCAGCAAATTCGTTCGCTACGTTCTAACTCACAGAATCTGCTGTGTGTTCCCCAATTCGCGAAAGCTCGCATCGGTGGCAGGGCTTTCTCAGTAGGAGCAACCAGATTATGGAACTCCCTTCTGGACAGACTTCGGTTTATACCGGATGAAGGGGAGTTCAGGAAAGCTTTAAAGACTTGGCTTTTTAGCCGTGATTAGCTGAATCCGTTTCGGTTGGAGATCCTCTCTCTCCCATGTTTGCTGGATCATGCTAGCGCCGGGATACCTCTGTTTGAGGTAGCTGTAGCGCTTTACAAATGTTGGTGTATTGTATTGTATTGTACGATGAAGGCAGCCGGATTTGAAACTGGCCAGTCGGACCGACTGGCTTCTGTTCTGGCGGGCTCAAGGAGCCCGTCGGCCAGTCAGAGGCTGCTCATAATAACCTATGTACGGCGTTTACGCTGTGGGGACTATGATATGGGTTTCCAACAGGCTTTTCATGCAAGAGTTTCCGACAAGAAAAGCCTGTAGGAAAGCAACTTTGGAGGCCTCTAGCAGGGTCTCCTTGCCACAGCGGCCTCTGGTATTAGGCCTGGGGGGCACCTATGGTGCCCCCCTGTTAATCCCTGAACTGATTGGCAGACACTGTCAGGTGCCTGCAACGCGGTGCAGGGATTAACAAAAACACCCATTTCTCAATGGGAGCTTGTGCTATGGCCAGTTTACGGCCGTAGCACAAGCTCCCATAGAGAAATGGGAGTGTGCAACCACACCATGTGCGGTCTTATCCTAATGATGCGGTCGGGACTGCCGACCAGAGGTCGGGCGGTCCCGATTCTGCAACGGTGTCAGGCGAACACAAGTCCACCTGACATCGTAATGAGGGCCTTAACGTTCTGGCATCGGGTATGGTCTATTGAAGCACTTGCCTCCTATTGTGTGGGCCTCATGGACCTCACTCAGTCCCCATGTATTAGTAAATTTGCCTGGCTACGTTCCTTTAGGGTACTCCTGAGGAAAGCAGAGTGGGAAATATTTTGGACAGTCCCGCAGAAGCTGGCTCAGATTTCCAGAGACAGGGTCAAATAAATCTACTGGGAATTTATCCAAGTGGAAGGTGTGACCAAAGCTGTGGGACCACTCACTACAGCATTCATAGATTTTAAAGCCTATCCTCAATATGATGAGATTGTCCCAGACACAGTGTGGACATTTTTCCTCCAATTTAGATATAAGACACTCCCTACCAGGGTGTTCTGCAGCAGATGGTGATCCCAAGTATCACTAGTTGATCAGTGTCCAACATGTAAAGGAGGACCTGATCCTTGGTTCATTTATAATGTGTCTGCCCTTTTTACAAAAACATGAGGTCCAAGTGGATTGTCCCCCTATGTAGGTGTATTGGTTCTAGACACCATCTTGAGGTGCTCTGAATTCTCACCACTGACACTAGAAGAATTGCAGTATTCGGTCTAGTTAAATTTCTGATGGCCTTTTGGATTAGATGATCGAAGTGTGTTGTGTAATTTTTTATTCTATTTAATACTGCATGATGGTTTTTGTAATATTATATTCTCCAAGATGTATGTTCATAGGTGCTAAGCCCTTAGTTTTAATATTTATGCATGGATTGGATCCCTGACATTGTTTTAAAATTTTATAATCCAAAAATGAATGCTATGTGTGCTGTTCCAGGAATTACTGTGCTTATAAGGGTTTATCCCATATAGCAATGTTTTTGTGAAATAGACCACCTCTTTCCATTGATATTAAGGAAATATGGTTGCGTTTTATTGTCCTTTTTCAATTTTAACCTTTTTTAAACCATAACCGCATGTTTATAATAATTCTGTGAGATGTACTTTTTTAAAGATCCAAGTGATTGAAAAGAAAGATGATGATGATGATGAATCTATAATTTTTTACTGTGTGTTTAGTATTTTCAGTCCATTCTCTGATGGTTTTACAAATGGTTAAAAATCGGGAGGCAGACAGATCCTCTATGATTACTGAACAGTTCTGGCACATGCAAGCTATGGTTTACATTCCTATTATAAGAGCGAGGCTTGGTATCTTCATTTTATTGTGTAATTTAATGTAGTCTGGCAGTATCGGATGATTAAAACCAGTTTCTGTTTTGTCCAGATGGACAGCCATAGAAGGTGTGGGTGGAGTTTAGTGAGGCCAGAGATGTAGTCTAGCCGTATTTGTGTGTGACACAATGTGTTGAGGTGCTTTGAGGGACTGCGAGCAGTCTTCTAAAAAAAACTATTCTCTTTCTGTCACAGTTGGATAGTCCTGGATGCCCCACAGCCCTGCACCACAGGTGGCAATCGACAACAACTGGGCTTTATAAACTGCCACCAATTCTTTAAGAGGATTGATTCCCAATTTAGAGAAACTTAAAGAGTGTCTTTACGCTTCTTACAAAATCAACTTTATTAACTTGTCCTAATGGATTCCTGGTACAAGCATTATTTAATAGAACCCTCAAATAGGAAAAGGTTAAAAAAGGGGGGATCTTAGAGTTATTTACGATATAAGACCAGGCTTTATTCTTTTTTGGACCATCAACCGTACTAAGGATCTTTGACTGGTTCACTGACAGGTCTAGGCCCACCATAACAATAGAGACATGATGAAGTAATCTCTGTAGCCCAAGTGGGGTCCTAGCTATGTGCACTGTGTCATCCGCGTAGAGCAACACAGGTACTTGGTGGGTGCCAATTCGAAGTAGATCCACAATCATATTGGCTAACTGTCCCTCATCCATTAATATGAAGCATGAACAGAAATGGCGCAAGCACAGAACCCTGCCGAACTCCCCTCACTTGTTTGAAGGGTTTTATGGTCTCACCATTGGGGCCGTATTTGACACTAGCAATAACCGGCAAATATACACAAACGTTAACAATGTTAATCTCTTCCCCCATCCCTAATATCATATCCCAAAGCTTTGAGCAATTCATGTGATCGATTGCTGAGCTGAAATCCAAGAAGGCCAGGTGACCACTCCCCTCTTTGGCTGTAGGATATTTATGTGAAGATAAAGATTGAGGCATTGCTCAACAACACCGAGGCCAATACAGAAGCCAAGCTGTAAGTTTGAGAGAAGGGCACTATAGTGTGACCACACCTAAAGCCGGTCTAGAAGAATTTTGCCCATACTTTCTGCTGTTAAGTTAATAAGGGATATAGGGCAGTGGCACCTTGGATCACCTTTCCTGGCTTTATACAAGATAGGCCCGATCATAACATGAGACCAGGAATTTGGTGAGCAGTACCTGGCAACAGCATTCAGCACATTGGTCAGGAAGGGGACCCGTAATGTGATATTCTCTTTAAACAGATCAGTTGTGACCCCATTTTTTTATTTTAGTTTTATATAGCGCGAACTAGACCCGAGACATCGGGTATCAGAGCGCTTTACAGGAGCACCAGTTTCGTTACAGATGGACACATTCATTTTTTATTTTATTTCTGTTAGGCATGGGGAGATTAAGTGATTTGCCCAGAATCACAGGATGTTGAGCGTCGTTGCCGAGGCTCGAACCCGGTTCCCTAGCTTCGAGGTCGACTGCTCTAACCGTAAGGATACATCCTCTCCACATTGGGGCCTGGAGCCTTACTCCGTGGATACCTGTTTATTGCAGTGGATACCTGTTTATTGCAGTCAACATATCGTGGATTTCCACGACAAGGCTTTCAAGTTGCCCCTCTAATGCGTCTCCCATGAGAGTAGGTGGATCATCATTTAAAGATAAGCCACTATAAAGCTTGGAAACGTGGTCTTCCCAGATATTGGGTGGAATTGCAGTTTCAAAGCCATACTCTGATGACTCACTAAAGTATGGGTGAGGGTGATTAACCACCTGACAGAATTACTGGATGTCTCTCTGAATGCTAGCAGCTCGCAAAGACTCACAGGCATCTTATCTGATTGTCTTCTTTTTATTTAGAAGTGCCCTCTTGTAGACCGTCTGAAAAAAACGTATATATTGTACATTGCTAGGTGCTGTTTTAAGAGCATTAAGAAGGTTGCTATGGGTTTTTGAACACTGTAAATCAAACCATCTAACTGGTTTCGCCTTTCAGAATTTCCCAGGAGACATAGGGCTGCTCCCTAATAGATTTACATAATTTGCCATAACATCTTGTGATATCGCTGGCATCAGCTTCTTTATTCAAACAGTTAACAAACTCATCTTTATTACATGAGATAATATTGGCTCTCTCCCATCTCTGCAGGACACCTTTATGTTTTTTAGCAATTTAAGGGATGGGATTGATTGCACCTCCATGATAATTGTGGGTCGTCGATAAGAGACTGAAAGTAAATTATGGTTGCTAAATGCATTAACAAATACTTAGTAATTTGGGGGCATATTAAAAATGCGGCGATAAAAAATTATCGCCGCTTTTGCGGCCGTTTTCGGCCGAAAGGCGGCGATAATTATATCGCCTTATCAGCAAAGACACGCTATCGCGTGTTTTGCTGATTTTGCTCCCGTTTCCAGCACGCCTAACTTCGCATCGCTAATGAGATGCAAAGTAGGCGTGTCTGTGGAAACAACATGGGTAAATATCGCGAAGGCAGCTTCGCGATATTTACAATGCGGAAGCGATTATTTTAATCGCGTTAAGTATGCTCATAACGCAGGAATTTAACGTCTGTTAAATTCCTGACTAAAGCATACTTAACATGGGAGGTGGATTCATGTGATACGACCACAGGGTCGTATCATCAAATATATCGTCGTTTTACATGGAACATCGCTGGAAAACCAGCGATGTTCCATGGAAAAGGGCGCTATCGCTGGAATACACATCGCCATGGCGCTAAGCGTTGTAAATACAATGCTAGCCTGGCGAAATATTCCAGCGATAGAAAAAAATGCGGTATACAAGGTCAGCGATAATTATCGCTGCCTGTTGCAAATATGCCCCTAAGGCTCCAGTTTTATGGTATTTATTGTTTTAACATTTCCGTCTGTATTTATCCATATTTATTTTGTGGTCATTTTATCTGTATTTTTCCACATTTTATTTTGTTGCACGTAAAATAAAAGAGGCTGCAACTAGTATTTTTTCACATTTATTTACATAGGCAATGTGTGCTTGGTTTTTATAGGTTTAAATTGATTTATGTAGGTGGGTAAATGGGTTACTGCTTTTAACAAATAGATCCTTTTGTTACTTGCAGTTAATAAATTACAATCCTTCTAATAAGCACAGTGCGCTATGAAGGACCTTGTAACTCTCACTGTCGTATGTAAGACATCCTACGCATTGATTGACACACATGATTTATTGTCAATGTATAATGTGTGATGTAAAGCGCTCTGACACCCTGCATTGGGATGAGCAGTGCTATAGTGCTATAAAGAAATAAAAACAAAATAGTGGTATTTAAATTGTTATTTATGTAAATTCTTGGACAGACCAACACATCTAACATTCCTACAGTGCATGCATATCTCTTGGATTCAGGGACTGAACAAAGTCAAAAGCATGTCTCTCTTAACTTAAGTACCTGTGAAGTGATAAGCTGTGTGCATTTGTTTTCCCTCAATTTCTTTTAGGTGTGCATCTTCACCCTCTCCCCCGACCCCTCTCATTGCTCCCAGCCACCATACTGAAACAAAAGGAGGCCTGATGGCCCCTTAACTTCGACCTTTATTATGAGCTCAGCTGAAATCCGATAAGCCCTCTTTCTGTCTTCATTTGGACAGGCTCCTCTTCTACTAGCAGACAGCAGCGTTAAACATGTGTAATCAGCATTTTATAATTTCTATTTATAAATACAGAAAAAGGAAAATTATATTTTCGTCTGTATTTATATGCAAAAATCCATTTAAACAGAAAACCGGGAACCTTGTTCATAATCAGCGAAGAATTTAGTGATATCGTGTGAGAACAGTAAGAGAGTATTCCACTCCAGCATACATTGGACTTAGAACCCAGGAGCTGAAAAATGAGTCAAAGGCAAACTGAAGACAATATTTGGAGAGGAATAAATTAAAACCTGTGTCGTAAGGCGTATGGGTGTAGTGTTAAAGCCTCTCCTTGGGGATCTGTTATTCCACTCGTAATGGTGCTTGACAAATGGCAATATCGAATGATAAAATCTCCCAACTATAAAAATGAAACTAGGGGAAAGATTTACTAACATCTCATGCAACACAGCACAGAAAGGCAACTTGCTGCGTCTCATTGCGTGATGGGGAGACATCACCAATGCCCAATATTTACAAAGATGTGGGGCATTTCTGCTGCCTCCTTGTGCTGGCACACTGTGTGCTGCCTAGTGCCCACACAGGCACACCTTGGAGTAAAGGTGCCTGCTTTACAAGCAGGATTGTTTTTGTGAAGGAAGGAACACCTTCCTGCACAAAAACAAACCTCAAATGCATTTTCCTTTGTCTATGTGTGATGTGGAATGCACAGCACATAGAAAAAGGAAGTAACAAGGAGAAATAAAGATATTTCTCCTCGTTACATCTGGCACTGGCAGGCATACCATTCTGATACATTCCCAGGTTTAAAACTCTTTGCAAATCTGGGAACGTGCCAAAATCTATTATCATTGGTGGATGCGTAGTAATGCCCACACTCCACCCATGGAATGCTTCCCTGGCGTAAGGTAACGCTAGGCAGCGAAATGAGCTGCCTTGCATTGCCTTTGATTTACTAAACCAGTCAGAGACATGCAAGGTGGCTTTGCATGGCTTATGAAATTGCAGTAAAGGGCTTGTTTGGCCTTGCGTTCCCTTTCATGACATAAGCGCAACGCAAGCCCTTAGTAAACCTCGCCCTGGGTCCTTAGACGTGCTTGTAAACATCTCAATTTTCCCACTAAGTGAGTTAATAACAGGGTCGGTTCTAGGGTCTGTGGGGCCTCGGGCAGAATAGGAACATCTGAGGCCCCTCTAAGATGTGACATCACAAGAAGTGACATCAATTGAACATTAAACTCCTGGCACTGTGGAAGCAGCTGTGCAAGAAACTACTTACCTAGTATGGATATCACTAAAATGGCTACAATTATGAATAATAATCCTAATAAAATAAGTATATACATTTTAAAGCTGTGTTAGGTGGCTGAAAAAGCTACGCCTACTTTTCTCCAAAACTGATATGATTACTATGATGTTCACTAATTTTTTTCAGATTAGGGCATGATTAAAATTTCAAGTCAGATTGTCCCAGAACCATACAGAGTGACTTCAACTTCAGTAGCAAAATGGGGGGCTGGAGAGTCACTTGAAGGAAAGACATATGTTTTTCAGCAGGCATGAGGGATCAGCACAAAAGAGACATGCTAGATCAGGTGAGTGACCTGCAAGAGCTGCAGTCAACAACAGTAGGCACATATTCCAAAATATAAGAGGCGACAGCACAAATGTCATACAGAGGTGGGGTATTGCTAATATATTGGAAGGCAGAAGCAACAAAGGCTGGAACATGTTCTGCACATTACAATGAGCCAGCTGGCATTGCAGACACAGTCAGACTAACTCTGTGTACACCAACCTTAAGGCTGCAGCAGCCTTTTGGGTTGTGCACCAGCGCCCAAGCCAGCCCAAGCAAGGAGCCCAGTTAATCCACAGTAATAATAAAAAATCTGCTCACCAAGTGGCCTGGCCATAGGCCCATCAGTCAACTGTGGATTCTTCACCTTTCCTATCTGAATCTAGCCCCTTCCTTGGGCCTCGCAGGACTTATTTTTTGCAGGGTAGACTACTGTTATCACTTTGCAGGACACGTTGCACAAACTGAGATATCATAAGATGTTTGTTGGGTATTTGGGGACTATTAGTCACAGAACACATTTTTTTGTGTTTCAAACCATAACCACCCAGTAGCGGCCGGTGCTGTGGATGAGTGGTGGGCCGGGCGGGGGACGGAGGGTACAAGGGTGACATAGGGGTCATGGGACAGCAAAATAAAAAAAAATAATAATAATAAAAAACATACCTGCAGCAAGCTTGTCGCACTCTTCTGTTTCTTCCTCGCTGCAGCACAGGCTCCCAGACTGCCCTGCGGCCAATCATGAAGCTGCTCTCATTTATAAGAGCAGCTTCAGGATTGGCCTGAGCACCCTTGATTTGCATTCCCAGACAGACTGGGAGCCTGTACCTGCTCTCTCCAACCCAGCAGCACAGCTGGGTTGGAAAGAGCTTCAATGCGCATGACGGTTTGGCTGGCCTGAGACGGCCAGCCAAACCATCATACACACTGAAGGCAGTGCACTACCACCACTCCTCCTGTCACCCCCCTGGCCCGTCCCCAAGAGTCGACAGGAAAGAAAAAATAAAACAGTAATAAAATGTGTTTATTATCATTTTATTTTTCCTTTCCTGCTGTTTTTGGGGGGGCGATGCTTCTTCGCCATAGCGGAGGAGTCACTGCTGTAACCACCTGCCCTAAATCAGTCCCTTTTAAAAGACATAGCTAGGCTAGCAGAATAAGGTGCTAATCTGGTATGATTAATATTACATACTGTGTTTGAGTTACAATACCTCAATCACCTACTAGAGTAAGCTTTGACTGCTTGCTATTGCCACCTTTGGAGAGAGAAGTTACTAAAAAGAATAACTCTTATCCAAATTAAATGAAATAGTCAGTTCTGAAACAACAATCACTAACAACGGCATCCTTAACAGATGTTACCAATTAATCATCTATTGGCCCTGCCCCACAGAAAATGTCTCGCAATATACTTCTGCTTTTTTCCTTTTACAGACAAATGCTGTGGGACAATCGAGAAAAGGGCAGCAAAGAGTTGTCAGAAGATGATGTGACTTTTTGAGCCTGCTTAAGATTTTTGAAGCAGAGAAACAACCACAGCTTTTTTAGTTTTTACATTGGTAGGACCTTATGATGAGACAAGCAAGATATTCCAAAGGGAGTTACAGGCAGGAGCTATGATTGCTAGATCTCTGGACAGGACATGTACAGAAACCTGTCCCACTGGTTATGAGATTTAATAGGGCAAGAGGAGTAATAGATTACACAGAGAGAAGGCTGACATTCAGCAGATACATTGAGCATGGCTCAAAATCACAACCTTTTTTGAAGGATGGCACATGCATCTCAAAACTAAGCCAATTTATTTAAAAGTTTTACATGTAAAATAAAGAGATAGGCAATTGCAAACTTCCGCAGAAGGCTCAATTGACTTAGCAGCACATACTGGATCAATAACGTTTTTACCCCTTCTCCAGTCTCTTACGTTTTTTGTTAATTCTGTCCACTTTCACCCACCTCTCACCACGATACTTTAATTGTCACCTCATCTCCTCCCAACCTATTACCTACTCTGGCTCGTTCAGCTTCCTATTATATCCACTTCACCCTTGCATTATCTCGTCTTCAACTCTCATCTCTCCCCAAGCATTGAACCTTTTTTTCAGATTCTGCCACTCGTACATCCATCTTTCCACTTAATGCTCTACTCTTTCCATCTCGTCTTCACACCCAGCCTCTCACCTTCCTTTGCCTCAACTTATTTTTACTAGTTCTGTCCTCTTACATTCACACCTTTTCCCCAGCCTCTTCCTGCTGGTTCTGCCCCTCTTACATCCACATCTTTTTTCCACACACTGCTCTTTACCACTCTTCTCTTCCTATTCTCTTACCTTGTTTCAGCAGTTCTCCTCCTTTACATCCATCTCCCCCCCTGTACTCTACACTTTACAAATGTTTTTTACATTTTTGCATGGTTTCTGCCGCTCCTAACATTACTCTCTTTTGCATACTATAATTGCTGGGCAAACCACTGAAAACTCGAGCCAGAGGCCTGGCTCTGCTCAGCTCAAGGTCCTCTTGGAACCTTGAACCCAAAATGAGCCGAGCTTTCACAAGAGGTGGCGTGACCTGAGTCCCAGTCTCAGCTCAGCGACTTGGGAATCCAGGCATATCTCTATGTTGGAAAAAAATAACATAGTCTGCGTCTAATGTAAAATGCTCTTATGTCAATGACCAGGGTTTGTGCTATGTAAAACTGCCAAAAACAGAGGGGCATATTAACAACGAGGCGATAAACAATTATCGCCGCTTTAGCGTCCGTTTTCGGATGAAAAGCGGCGATAATCTTATCGCCTAATCAGCAAGGTCACGCTATCGCGTGAATCCTTGCACTATCGCCCTTTCCCCCAACGCCCATCTTTGCATCTCTAATGAGATGCAAAGTGGGCGTTACTAGGCGTACCCGGATGGGCTACGTTGCAAATATCGCCGATGTGCACATCGCGATATTTACAAGGCAGCCCACAGGATTATAGCAGACATTAAATTTTGGCGAAAACGGCCGTTTTGCCAAAATCTAACGTCTGCTATAATCCTGACTTACCTATGTTAGACATAGGAGATGGATTCTGCTGATACGACCACAGGGTCGTATCAGCAAGGTTATCGCCGTTTTGAAGGGAACATCGCTGGAAAACCAGCGATGTTCCCTGCAAAGGGCGATAACCTCGCTATCTCTGGAATCTTTATCGCCCTGGAGTAACGCGTTGTTAATAACGCGCTACCAGGGCGAGAAATACCAGAGATAGCCTGCGATAATATAATTATCGCTAAGCACGGCCAGCGATAATTATCGCTGGCCGTTGTTAATATGCCCCAGAATGTGGGCCCTGGCAGCCAGGCTCTAGTCACATCCTCCAAGAATTAAAGACAAAGTATTACGGGGCATATTACCAAGGATTTGCGATAATTATCGCAAAGCACGCTTAGCGCTGTTTTTTTTATCGCCGGCTATCGCTGGATTTCATTGCGGAGATAACGCGTTATTATCAACGCTTATCTCCAAGGCGATAAAAAATCCAGCAATAGCGGTGAAATCCAGCAATAGCGCGAGAAATCCAGCGATAAATTCACTGCGCTAATGAAAAGCTTGCTAATAGGCAGGTGAGGACTTAACCTTACAATCCACCTCCCATTGACAAGATGGTTAAGTCAAGTTTTTATCAGGTGTTAAATTCCAGCGATAATCGCGGTTAGCGCGACTTTTTAGTATGCTTCGCGGGCATTGCTAATAGGGGAAGTTGTGTTAGCGACTGTTTGCAGTTGCTTTTAGTTGGGAACGCCTACTTTGCATTTCATTAGCGATAATTATCGCTGACATGCAAAGCGGCACCAAAACAGTTGCGTTCGCCATAAAGCTGTCGCTAACAGCTGTTAGCGACAGCTTGCTAATAGGGCGATAGAAATATCGCCGCTTTAGCGGCAAAAAGTGCCGCTAAAGCGGCGATACCGTCCTTGCTAATATGCCCCCTAGCTTTTATGTCATAAAGAAATACCCATGGAGTGGCTCAATTGCACAGTGAGAAACTGGGAAATCGAGGATCAATCTCAGAGTCCCTACTTGACCAAATTTTGTGATCCTAGGCAAATGATTTATTTTGCCAGCCTCCATTTTATTCATTATCACACATCAGAGCACATTCAAATATCCACAGTCAGGGTGTGTGCTGTACAACACCTCTTGTGTTTGATGTAATAGACTATAATTTGGTCTATGTTTAATAACAAACTAGCCCACATATGGGGTACACACCCTGACATGCCTCTAAGTTAGGCCCACTGGAATTATGTGATTTCGAGGTTGTTGAATTTTTGTGCATAATTTTGGTTTTGACGCATAAACCATCAGCTTTTTAACCAAAAAAATATTTTATTCATTGCTAAAACAGATCAAAATGTTACTAAAAATGCAGCAACAGGTGTTGCTGCGCAGTGGAATACCCTTCGCAAAGGATGAATGGCCATCTTTCTGTTGCTTATTGCTGTATTTGGGTGTCAGACTAAATCTAATGGGATGAAACCTTTGCCAGACGGCATTATTTCATTCTTTTGTCATTTTTACCATGTTATTACTATCAATGAATGTGTGGCATTATTGTAATTGTAAATCTGATGTGCTAAGGTAAAACGCCTCTGTGTGTTAAATATGCTTTTTTAAATTTTGATGACACCTCCCTTTCCTCTGTCCTAGGTGAGTAATGCCCACTGGTGATGGGACATGATTCTTTCTTTTGTTGCGAGCCTTGTAGGATACCCTGCTTTTCATTCATGCAAGTGCAGGGCTCACTTCACACATAAGGCACTTCAAGTACCCATCTAATCGTGGTTATTATGCAGATGCAGCAATAAGTTATCTGAAGTTTTTTCAGCACATGCCTGTGAGGTCCACGGGAGTGACCACCCTCCCTCCCCCACCTGGGCCTTGCAGCGCTGCCCCTCTGATGCTCTCTGGGCCTGGTAACGCCGAAGTATTTTGAAAGGCAGGGCCCCTTAGTTGTGAGCAGAAGCAAGGCCCTGGGCAGCTGCCCACACTGCCCATCCCTAGCGCGGGCCCTGATTAATAATATCAGTGTTCTTGGAGTCAAAATTGTTGTTATAAAAATTCATCAGTAAGAACATCTTTCGGGTGCAATCTAACAAAATAGTTGGAAGTATCGTGAGGCTAAATTTGACCAAAGGACTCTTCCTGGAAAACAGTGGGACACCAAGGTGATCAGCTTCCCCTATGCGGTGCCAGAAATCGCAAGAATGTCAGGTGTAAAATATGAAGTGAGCCCGCTAAAATATTGGTGGTGTGAACCCCATTTTTTCCTGACAACAGATAATGTCATAGTCTCATTGGTCTATCGATAATCCCATGTTGTGCCAGGGCAGCATATTTATTGTTGACTGGGTAGAAAAAGCTAGAGGCAATGGAGGTTCCCACATTGTATTACTCGGTATAAAAGACAAATCGGCATGAAATCCAGGCCTATAAAGAAATCCCAAAAGAACAGCCTCAATCCAGCTATAGACCAAGACTAGGGAGTTTAGCCTGGTAAGAAGATTTCTCACAACAATTTCATTCCTGAAATTAATAATAATAATAATACAATTGTTAGCATCAGATTTCGGCGTTTTCCCTGTCCATGAGAATCTCTGGGCCATTTTTATCTCGTCATGAAGTGTATTTCTGTCACCCAGTCTCCCTTTTATCCAATGGGTGACTTTATTGACAAGTTGGCCATGTCTTTCCAGCTGCGTTGATCTGAGATGTGGGAGCCTCTTTAAAATTATAGTAAATGGGACATGTTGCGTTTTACAGTACATAACCAGTCCGCAACAAAGTCAATTTCTTGGTCAAATACGCCCAGTAGCATTTGTCAGAAAATTGCCAATAGAGTTAGATAAAGGGTTTTCCTTACCAGGAGGGAGCATGGATTTCCTTTTGATCATCCCATCAGGCACTGAGTGCAATATAGTGAGGGCTTTTGTGGTAAAAGGTTTGGGCCAAGAGGAGTGGTCCAGCTCAACCTCTTCTGGCTTTGACAGGCGTAGGTGCGCCCGCTCTTGGCCTGATCTTCTCCGGGGTGCGTCTGTGCAAGTCCTGTGAAGCCGGGAAGGCGAGCGCCTTTAGTAGCTCTTTGTAAGAAGGCCCTCATCCACAGACTCTCCTTCACAAGCAACAGAAAGTCCCAACAGAATTGTGGGCAATAGAGTCCTCCAAGAGGTGTCCCATGCAGCAGGGAAAGTTAGCGCCTTTAGTAGTACTTGGTCAGAGTCCTCCAACAGATGCAAACTCTGGGGCATATTAACAAGGGCCATATCGCCGCTTTTCTGGCTTTAAAAGCCAGAAAAGCGGCGAAAATGTCATCGCCCTATCAACAATGCGGTGCTAACATGCATTAGCGCATGTTAGCAGCCGTTCTCCACACGCCTATCCTCGCATCTCTAATGAGATGCAAAGAAGGCGTTCCCAAAGAAAACAACAGGGAAAAAGTCGGTAACCGCACATCGTGGTATTAACAAGCCGTGCCCTGACACCCATAGCCTTATTAAAAGCCGCGCTAACCGCGGTTATCGCCGGTATCTAACGTCTGATAAATTTCAGACTTGTCTATCTGTTCAATGGGAGGTGGATTGAATGGCTGAGTCCACATCTCCCTATTAACAACATTTCCTTTAGCGCCGTCCTGTTGTCGCTGGTTTTTGAACGGTAATGTGGAATATCGCCGTCAATCGCCGGATTTCCCATCGCCTGTTAGACAAGCGTTGTAAATACGCCGCTAACACAGCGATGTGAACCGGCGATAGACGGCGATAATGACAAATGCGATAAACGCGTTCAGCGATTATCATCGCCTTTTGTTGTTGATATGCCCCTCTATTCTTTGTCTGCCCCCTTCTAGTTTTTACAGAAATCACTTTCATTTTAGCCCTAGAAACTACAAGTACCTTTCTGAATGCCTCGCTTAGATATTAAAAATATTAAGAACGTCAAGAAGTGGCCTGTAACATTCAGGTTTGTCAATGGAAGACTTAGAAATGTATTGTAGTGTAAAAGTTTAGATGAGTTGCTGCTTTTACTGTTAAACTGAATTTTCCTTTTCATTCAAGGTACACAATTCGAAAATTAACAGATGATGAGAAACGTGTCATGGCATCTGTGACAGTGAATTTCTTCAGTTAAAAATTAAAACTAATTCAAATAGAAAGTGCAAATGTTTATGCAAAATAACTCACGTATAATAAATGAAAATTTGTAGTAGGTAGTCATACTTAGGGGCCGATTACGATGTCGGTCTGAAAGCCTCCTACCGCTACTCGGAAGCTTCCTGACCACGGTCAGAGGTTTGCAGTCCAACCACCGAATTACGATGTCGGGGGCTGGAGTGTGAACCGGTCGGTCATTCTGACAAGGTTCCGACTGGCTCTTGGAGTCTTCCGGCCAGTTGGAACTGCACCATTGATCCAGCGCAATATTAGCCAACAACATTCATACACCATATACTCACTTGGGCCCATACATTCACACTACACTAATACTTACGCTGGGTGTCAGATGTACTCTTTTATCAAAGTCCCTGCTACCAATTACCTTCTGATTGAAGAGTAATAACTTACCAATGGATCCTTTGCTAATTGGGAAGTTTAAAATGAGTGACATTCATTATAGTACATAATCCTGAAATAACTACTGAGTCAGGAAGTTTTGAAATGTTTATCTAAAGTCTTGGCAGAGTAAAATACAGAAAACACGGTACTTGATTGAAATACCCAAGAAAAAGCATAGAAATGATTTTGCTAATAAATGATGGTGTTTAAGGAAGAGGAGAAGATAGAGACAGCAGCGCAACTAAAGGTTGCAGTATAGTTACCTAAAATGCGAGAACCAAGCCCCTTAGCCAAGGAGTTGGAAAAGATGGGACCCAGGAAGGATGAAGAGTAAAGACTTCTTCCAGGATCAGGACAGGACTGGTGACCTCTCTAAAACGACGCCTGCGCCGTTCCCCTCTCTGATACTCGACTTCTCTCGATTCTCCCGTGCCTTCCTTCTAATGGACTCCGCCGCCCCCTCCTCAGGACCTCTTCTGGACAGGGATTCAGTCAGCAACCGATCAACATGGCAGTCTGGAGCTCTTCTGCGAGTTCTGAGAGTCAGCTCTTCTGGAATCCTGCTCTGACTAATTTACTAATACTATATTCTATTATACCCTTCTACGCCCATGTACCTCCCCTTAATGTTGCTAAAATATGGGACCACTACTTCTGATTGGACAGGGACAGGGGGTGGATTCTCGCACCATATCGTTTTGGCCTAAATTGTAAAGCCTATTGTCTTTACGTTCCCTCCCCTTCAAATTAATACATTCGCTTTATTTCCCACCCGTCTCATGACAAATGTTATATATTTTACAGGAGAAAAGTAACGAATTGTTCCGCCGGAAACATTGGGTACATCATCTTCGGCCAATAGGTCGTGGCCTTGGGAGACGTCCAAGTTGACTTCACTTGGCAGGCATACAGGACACATGCGCAGAACCCTCTGTCTCTCGAGTTTCAAGACACCAACCCAGGCCCAAGATTACGAGTTACTAGAAGTGCAAGAAGAAAATATTAAAATCACAAATAAAAAGTTTCACTGTATACCCACTTTCCTTAACTCTATTCCCATTTAATCATATTACTATCCTGCATTAGTAGCGTTAGGAAAACGACAATTTAATAATGACATAAGAGCAAGCTTAAGCATGTCAAACATTTAGCGGCCATTTTAATACACACTGCGCAGAAGCAGAAGTTTCCCACCAAGCAAAGAAAGACGTCACACCATGTGATCAGGTTGTGACATGCGCAATAAAGTCCCGCGCTTTTAGCGGCCATCTTGGTTTAAAGACAAGCGTTATTCATTAGTAAAACACATAGGCAAGCGTCTATCCCTTTCGTGTTTGTGAATGCAAGGTTTAGTTTTGACAGTACACATTTTAATATATTAATACTATGAGGAAGATTGCATACAAGCAAGTTTCATTTTTGAAACCTTGCTCCATCAATCCCCTCTCTGATGGCGTTTCTGAGCCATCAAAATACTACCCTCAATCAGATGCCAACTTCTAGCAATTCGTTTCATTCTCAATTTTACTTTTTCTATTCTTACACTCTCCTTTTAATTTCTTGTATAAATCACTTCTCCATTCTTCTAGTTCGATTTCATCTAGTTTTCTCTTCTTTCCTTTTCCTGTCACTTTATATGTCCCATTCTTTCTACAGCATTTGCACCATATTGCTATTGCTAAAATTATTATTGCTATCCCTGCTAAGGGTACTAATATTTGACCTATAAGTCCTTTCCCTATATTAGCAAACCAGGTTCCAATTGACGATATACTATTTGTCAATCTTTCCCATACACTATCAACTTCCAGTGGTTTAAGTTCTTTCTCAAGTTTAGTTATGTTCTGAATGTACGTTCCAATTTCTGCACTCTTATCAGGAATGTAAGTGCAACAATGTTTCGTCTTCAATAATTTACAGACTCCTCCCTCTTTTGCCAATAGAATGTCAAGAGCAAGTCTATTTTGCATCACCATAGATCTAATCGCAACCATCTCCGTATTAATCATTAGAAAACCTCCAGCAGTATCCGTTGATAAACGATCAACCACTGTAGACAATTTACATATTTTCCTTGAGTTCAGAATTATTCCCACTGAAGGTATCAATGCACCAAATATATCACCTACAATTTCTGAAAAACTAGCTCTTTTTCTACGTACTAACTCATTATTGTTTTCATTGCTTCCAGTGTTTCTTTTTACGTGGTATATCTTTGGAAAAACTATTCCAAAATAACAACTTCCATACCACCTTGCAGGAAGCCTAAAGTAAGCCTTATTCCCACATATATAATAGATTCCAGGAAAACTGAATCTGTTCCACCTTTGAGTCCCCAACCTCCAATAATTAAAAAATTGTGTTCACATTCACTGGTACCGATGAAAACATTGTTATAATCAGTCTTTAACCTATGAAGACAAATTTTCCCTTTTTTACGAAATCCAGAGCCATTGCAGCTTGAGCTCTACCAGGTGTATAACTCCCTTCCTTCTTCGCCCAAGGTGGCAACTGATCCTTATGCTCTGAAGCTTTCTTTTGAAAATCATGTCTTCTATCTTCTACTAAATTCAAAAATATCTTTTCTTCTTCTAATAAAGAACATGTTAGATTGTGTCTATGTGCATGTGTTATGTCTATCGATTTCATTGTTAAGAAAAACTCTCCCATAAACTGTGCGTCTTGACTAGTAAGCACTGGGTTCATACTCTTGCGAATCGGAACCTCAGAAAATATCACATCTAAGTTTGAATAATAATATTGTAGCCTACCTGTTCTATAAAATAAACTTGTTAATACACTACATGAGATGCCATATGTCAGTGGTAAATGATGGTATGTTAATCCTTCCGCTACTGATTCAGGTAACTTCATACAGACATAACAATTACTAACTTCCATAGTGTCTACATACTGAAACAATAACTTTGTGAAAACATTTAAACTAGTGTCGTTATCAGCTATTTCATGATGAATTTCTGCCTCATCTTCTGCCATTAATTCTACTCTATTGCCCTTCATGTTTGCTGTCCTCCCTTTAGTTTCATTATTTATTTTCTTATCTATTATCATGTTATGTTATGTTATGTTATTTCTATTTGTAGAGCGCAACTGTTACCCAAAGGTGTCCTGGCGCTATCTGAAATCCTGAAACAACCGATGGAAAATGAAGGTTTTTTGCGGGTTTAAGCAACGAACAGCAATGTTTTTAGGGCCTTCCTAAAAGTAAGCAGATCCGACATGGCTCTGAGATGCAACGGAAGGCTATTCCAGGCCTTCGCAGCACTGGCAGTAAAGCTTTTGCCTCCCCAGCAGGCTTTACGTACCCTGGGTACCGATACCAATTTTGCCTCTGCTGAGCGTAATGCTCTTTTTGGTACATACCACTGAAATTGTCGTTTGTGAAATTCGGGGCCAACTCCTTGAAGGGCTTTATGGACCATACACATGGCCTTAAAACGAATCCTTTTCCTTATCGGTAGCCAGTGGAGTTTTCTAATCTCGGCCGAGATAGAGGTATATTTTGGTAAACCGGTGAGCAGTCTAGCTGCTGCATTCTGTAAGAGTTGCAGTTTATTCAGAAGTCCTTCTTGCAGGTTAAAATAAAGACCATTACAATAATCTAGTCTGGACATGACTAGAGCAGTAATAACTGTTTGCATGCTTTCTTTAGGCAAGAAAGGCATGATTTTTTTACAAGACCTAAGGATGTAGGAGGTAGAAGAAACAACTGCATTCACTTGATCTTTATAACAGAGTTTGTGATCTATCCACACCCCTAATTTTTTTGCCTTCTTATTAGGGGTGGGCAGCGGACCCAGTGAGTCGGGCCACCAGGCCGGAGTCCAAAAGCTGGGATTATTGCCAAACAATACTACTTCAGTTTTTCCTGAATTAAGTTTAAGGCAATTTTGATCCATCCAATTTCCTACCGCAGACATACAGTCATGAAACCTTGATGCTGTATCTAATCCCAATCCAGGCATTAGTGATACCACAATTTGGGTATCGTCTGCGTAGCAAGTCAGACTGAAACCAAACGATTCTATCAGGGGAGCCAGCGGTGCAACATATGCATTAAAAAGTGTTGGGCTCAAAGAAGAGCCCTGGGGAACTCCACAGGGCAAGGAAAATGGATTAGCAGAGAAATCGCTAAGTATTACAGTTTGAATTCTATTAGAAAGAAAGGAATCCAGTAATTTCCAGGCTGTACCCTGGATGCCTATCTCCCGCAAACGGTCCATCCACAAACCATGATGGACCGTATCAAAAGCCGCAGAGAGATCCAACATGATCATTGCGGCTTTTCCCCCTCTATCAAGTACTGATCTGATTTCTTCTGTGGATTTAATGAGGGCAGATTCTGTACTATGCCCTCCTCTAAAGCCGTACTGGGAGGGGTCCAGCGCTTGTGCTTCAAGCAGGAACGAGCTAAGTTGAGTGTTCATAATTTTCTCTACGATTTTTGCCGGAAGCGGGAGCCTAGAAATCGGTCTAAAATTATTCGGATCTTTAGGATCCAAAGTAGACTTCTTGAGCAGAGGCAGAATTGAGGCACTCTTCCAAACTTTAGGAAAGTACCCTTCCGTAAACATAGTATTGAGAATAGTGGTCAGTGCTAGAGCAACCGGCTCCACAGCTAGTTTCAAAATGGACACTGGACATGGGTCATGAGGGGAGCCTGATTTGGCTGTCATAATGAGATTTCGGGTTTCTAGAAATGTTATTGGGGCAAATTTTTCAAACTGCAACTTAGAGACCTCTTCTAAACTGCAGACATCGGTCTGAGTCGCAGAGGGATTAGTTCTTCCATTCGTGAATACGGAAAAGATTGATTCCACCTTGTCTAGAAAAGATTTAGCAATTTTGTCGCATAGTTCCTGACTGGCCGTTATAGGTGGCGAGACTGGGTGAGCCAAAGATGTAACTGTTTTAAAGAGTTCTTTATTTGAGTTTTTTGCAAGGTTAATTTGTTTAGCAAAGAACTCTTCTTTGGTTTTTGAAGCAACTGTTTGTAGTGGACTAGGCTGAGTTTATATTCATTCTTATCCTTATCACTGTATTCCTTCCTCCAACTTCTTTCGAGGTGCTTGCACACCAATTTTTGGTCTCTCAAATCTTGGGAGTACCAGGGGAGGAAGGGCGAACCCTATTGAAGTGACGGAATTTTTAGGAGCAAGCTTATTGCCAGCTGCCTCTATCCAATTGGTATACGATAGAGTGGCCTCCTCGAGAACTGTTGAAAAAGGAGGAGCTGTCACTTCTAACAGCTCCTGAAATTCATTGGGTTTTACCTTGTTCCAGACTCTGCTCATCGTATATTTTTTGGCTGGTTTCAGAGTGAGTCGGTCAGGGGCGGCAATCTCAAATAGGATTGCCAAGTGATCTGACCACCCCACCGGGAGAGTGCCCATGAAGAGCAGTTGTTTGTCGTTTGAGAAAATGCCATCAAGAGTATGGCCCGCTTGGTGAGTGGCGCCAGTCACTCGTTGTGTAAGCTCAATATTGCTCATCAGATCCAACAGGTTAGTAGTATCTGAGTCAGAGAGTAATCCCAGATGGAAATTAAAATCGCCGAGTATAGTGTAAGGGTTGATACTTAGTGCATTTTCAAGCAAGATATCTGCTTGAGTTAGGAAGTTGCTCCTAGGGCCTGGCGATCTATATAGAAGAGTGCCTCTGAAGGTGGAATGAGGCGAAAGATAAAAACAAAAATCCAACGCTTCACAGTCTGTAATAATAAGTGGGTTAAAAGATGCCTTTATTGAGCTGTGGTATATAACCACAAGGCCACCTCCTTTCCTATTTGGCCTATTTAAAGTAAAACAAAGATAGTCGGGAGGTGTGGCTTTAACCAGATCTGGGCCCGAAGCCTCATCCGTCCAAGATTCGGTAATGAAGGCAATGCTTATTTTCTCGTCCTCAATTATGGACGCACACTCAACGCTGTGTTTGACTAATGATCGAGCGTTAATAAGGACACACTTCCAGCATTGGTTAGATCTAACACCTAATGTATTCTTGGGATTTTTTATTAGAGATTTAATAGGTTGAGAAAGTAACTTAGGTACATAATTTCCACAGCCCGGGCATGTCAACGGATGATAAGAAAGACAGCTGCCCGGTTGGATGCGAATACAATCCGTGTAATTATTGATGTTAAGGCTGTGAAGTATTCTGCCTGAGTATTCTATAGATCTAACTGTCTCTGTACAAATTCGAACATGGGGACTGGCGCTAAGCGCGGGCCAAGCGCGGACGAGCGCAGACGTGCTTGCCTTAGGCGCGCCCGCTGCGCGCGTCCGCTGCGCGTTCGCGCCATTCTGCGCTAAATACCTTTAGGGGGGGGGAAAGACTAGACTGCAACCCTGCGTACTCCCAAAATGGCGGCCGCGCGTGTCAATTGCGGGCCCCCGGGAGTCTGATTCACCCTCTTAAAAGCTAGAATGAGGTCAGTGCAAAGTGCGCAAAACAGTGCAATATAACATTACCAAGTTTCACAAGTTTAAAAATATACCAGTACTACGTTTTTGCTTTTTTTTAAAAATTACCGAAAGTATTAAAAACAATAAAATCAATGGTCTACTCCCGGCTCAAGCCTCAGGAGGATATCAGAACAGCAGGATGCGCGTTCGCGCCTTCCCGCGCTAAATACCTTCAGGGGGAGGGAAAGACTAGCCTACAACCCTGCGTACTCCCAAAATGGCAGCCACGCGTGTCAATTGCGGGCCCCCGGGAGTCTGATTCACCCTCTTAAAAGCTAGTATGAGGTCAGTGCAAAGTGCGCAAAACAGTGCAATATAACATTACCAAGTTTCACAAGTTTAAAAATATACCAGTACTACGTTTTTGCTTTTTTTTTTTAATTACCGAAAGTATTAAAAACAATAAAATCAATGGTCTACTCCCGGCTCAAGCCTCAGGAGAATATCAGAACAGCAGGATGCGCGTTCGCGCCTTCCCGCGCTAAATACCTTCAGGGGGGGGAAAGACTAGCCTGCAACCCTGCGTACTCCCAAAATGGCAGCCGCGCGTGTCAATTGCGGGCCCCCTTGAGTCTGATTCACCCTCTTAAAAGCTAGAATGAGGTAAGGAATTGCTACAATCAGGACTAACCATACTATAAGCACCAATACTAGACTACATATGCAGATTGCAC